>WYDI02024153.1:36108-54654 GCA_009867235.2 Psittacus erithacus
GGATACGTATCATTTTCCTATGCTTCTGTTTCCTGATTACAAGCTCCACCTTAGACTCGGCTTCCAGCGGCAGCTTTTAAGAAACCCTTCCTATGCATGTATTTAGAGGTCTATTAATGCATAAACCGCACCCTTTCCTTCTGCAAAGGTACTTACAGAGTCTGCCTCTTCTCCACACGTTTGATTACCTTTCTAAAAACCCTCTTGAAGACTTCTTCCATTCCAAACAGCAGCACCTCAGAGATTTAAAGAAGTAAAGCACACATGGCTTGAGCTCATGCAAAGTCCCCTGTGGTCTGCAACTTTGAAATGACAACAGGTGAGAAATGTCATGATACCTACAGAAAGTAGGATGTGACCTCAGGCTTGAAGCAGTGGGAAGCTGCTCTAGCTACCAAATTGGCTCTCATTCCATGTTTCAAACCAAGTCAGCTGAAGCATACCAGTACAGAGTACATCAAAGAAACTACCTCACATTTTGTATATAGGTCTCACATGTCTCTGCTTTGATACACAGTGTCCTGAGTTTCAGCATCTCCTGGCAGGTATGATCCAAGCAGCCCTTCAGAAAGAGCCCTTAACGACTGACAGGGGATCAAGAGAGCAGCATTCAAACAAAACTAACAAGAACAACGCACAGGTCAGGTAGAGCTGATGTGTAAGAAACGGGGTCTAACCCCTCAGACACTGTGTGGGATGGTGTACCAACACAGGCTCTCCACTGTGGCCAGAAAAACCTCACAACAGCACCATGGCTCTTCCCACTCACTTCAGTGAAGGATGTATTGCTTCTGGGATTAAAATCATTGGATCTGTTTCTTACTCTGCATTCATTTAGCCTTTTTGCCTGCTGCCTAGAAAGGCCTTTGTATGCTGAGGCCGATTCATCAGCTCAGTATTGTTTAATGCATTCAAACACTGCATTTGAGGTTCACAAAAGAAATTAAGACTTATTTGAGCTGCAGCTGATTGGTTGTTGAGCTGTTCTTTAACAACCCAGCATTCAGGACTGTCCTTGACTTCTTGGATCACAATAAAATTGGCAACCCGACTGAGAAATATTTTAGTTGCTCTGGAAAGGACCAGACTCTCCAGTGAAGTTGAGATGTTCCAATCAAAATGTGATTACGAATTGAGCCTATTTTCTTCCTCTGCAGCTTGTTCCTTTTCCCTGAATATACTTCTCCCCTAGTTCACAGGATACTCCATCACTTTTTGCTCCTTTAGTGTTTCCCACTCCAATTTTTTCCACATGCCCACTGCCCATGTTCCATTCCCTACCTTAATCCAAAAGCTTGCACAGATACCAAAACCTGCCCCAGCTCCACAGGCAGGACTCTTCCATTTCCCTTTGCTGTTTCTTCAGCCCAGGTGGTTCTCCAGTCCCACCCAGGTCATCCTTAGACTCCGTTCTCCCTGGGACAAGAGAACTTCAATTGTCCCCCTCAGAATCAGTAGCGCAGCTGCCTCTGCTGACAGCAGCCAAAACTGCAGTCACAGCTGCTGAAGCTGCCACACGTCATCTATACCTTAGATATCCTAATCAACAAGAAAGCATTATTTCCATTCTCATGCTTCTTCCATCTTCAAAGGTACAATGACACAATGCCAACGATCCAAGATCTGTACCATCTTTTTTGTTTTAGTAGTATGTATACCACATCACACTGCCAGAAGGAGGATGCTGGTAACCTACTATAAAGTCTTTGAGCTCAACAATTTGAGTTGCAATTCTTTGGCAAATGAAGAGCCTCCTCTATCTAAAAATGCAAGTTTACTGACTTCAAAGCAGTGTTTTGCAATTACAATTTGGACTACAAGCTAAGACTCTGCTGAGAGTATCAGATCTCTGCTACTGTTAAAACTACTCATCAGCTGCAACCCTCAAAGTCTCAAAAGCGGTACAGACTACTAAACTTCCCAGGATAATGTTCCTTTCATAATCCTCCTGTGAGGGCCAAGCACAAAACATTCCAGCTCCATAGCGCAAGTCCCCACACCACCAGAGGATTACTGAATGAATCACCCAGATTTACCCACAGGCTGCTGAGTATAGCTCAGCACTGAAAAGGCTTGGTTCCCTCAGAGGTCCTTCTCAACAAGCATGGATCTGGGAAGTCCTTGTTGTTTTGACCTCTCCTGTACAGCAGCCAAAACAAGCAGGTATAGTGCTGGCATAAACATTTCAGAACTTCATAAATCTGGTGTACTGCCCTTCCCCCAGGTACGGAACTAGAACATTCCTCCCCCGAGCATTAGTGAAGAAACATTTACCTGGTTTTGAAGAACACATCAGAGCAACGCTCAAAAACCTTTACACCCTTCTCTTACTTCAAAATCTCTCACGATCTGCAAGCTGACTTGAGTTCAGACTGCAAGTGGGGTCTCCAAACTGTTCTGTATTCTGCGACAACGCAGCAATCAGTATGCTACAGTGTGCAGTGTGCTGCCTCCAGCTTTGACCCACCACAGGAATATCTACAGTTTGCTTCACACATATATGGAACATTCCTCCCTTTACCACAGCCATGTATTTTTTTCATAGACACCGTTCCAAGGACAGTGAGTATAAAACAGAACTATACCACAGAGCAACCCCTGACATTTTAAACCGCTTTCTTTTTGAGATTGTCTGGCTTAAACTTCATGTGCTGCAGTGCAAAAAGTTTGAAGGCAGAGCCTCTTAAAAGCAGCACTCGGTGGGAAGACAATGAGATGCAGGTATTGCATTTCGCTTCAGAATATATGCTAAATTAATTTTTAATTAAAAGGAAAAAAAAAAAGGAAAAAGCTTCCACCACCCCCTCCCCACCTCCAACTGCACCTGAAAACCTTTCTAAGCTTGCTGAGGGAGAAGAACAAAAACCACTTTATTTTAGGCCTTTGGTCTTCCAAAAAGATATAATTCTTTTCGTGCCCAAGGTCTCTTATTTCCCTTCTCATTTCCCCATTGTTAAAACTGTATTAAACACACAGTGATTTCTTCCTATTCTGCTACTTACTCATACCCCTGGCTCCAGCTCTTCTGCTGTGAGGAGACACGTATTCACGCAGCTGAAGAGTAACCTGCTTTAGAAAGCCAGCGCAACAAGTGAACACGAGAAAGCATCTCCCTAGCCAGAGATCTTCCCTAAGCCTGTCCACTGTACAGCCTCCCAAGCACTCGCATTGGAGCAATGAAGGCAGAAGCACCATGACAATTCAGTAGCCAGAGAAAGAAACTGCTCAAATGGGCAACACCATTATGAGCATGTGTGGAACTACATATGGCTCATGTGTTGACTGCTGTGAACTCCATTCTGAAGGATGCATCTCTCTTGCATACCGCACAGAGCTTGGAAATGGTCTCTAATCACACCCAAATCAAACTGCAGGCTAAAAGGGACAGCCCCATTCTCTCTCTTGACCTGCAGGCATATTTGACCTGGTACACACTTAAACCTCCTGCAGAATCAGCCCAATTAGCTTGTTGAAATGCTGGAAAATGAATTCAACATCAACAGAAAGGGAACTGCCTCAAAAGTGAGAGTGGGAATTCCTGGCCAGGAAAAACACAGCCGCTGTTTCCACAGGGACTACAGTTAGGCTGGATTACACAAACTGAAGCTGCAAAACTACTGAGAACTGTCAGTTCCACCTCTGGAGGAGATGCCTGGGAGTATGAGACTACATATTCCACATTTGTAATTAAATGCTGGACAAAACTAGTTTTAATTATACTTCAAATAATTAAAACTTGTTGCAAGTGTCCCTTGCCTTCTGAAGACTTGTTTATTTGGCTAATAGTTTATTTAACACTCTACCAACAGAACATAAATAATACATGAAAAAATAGCAATTATTACTCAAGAAAGAATCAAATACTTGAGCTTGAAAGCTAAAACTGGCTTCAGACGTGGACAGGCTGAATCACATTCTCATTACATAGAAATAAGGGAAGTAGCTCCCACATAGCCAAGATGAAACAAACCTGAAATAAGGAATAATGAAGTTCAGTGAAGAGCTCAAAGTCAAATGCTGCTCCTCCAGCAAAGACATTCAAATCACCACTATTTGCTAACAAAGGCTAAGGAAATACCAGGATCTATGCAGTAACTGAAGAATAAAGGTTGAGGTGGAACCTCTGTTCTTCCATTTTTCTGTCTTGCAAGTTACAGTCCTACAACTTAATATAGCATTTGCTTTTGTGTAGCATATATTGGCTTGTGTTCAACTTGAGCTCAAAAACAACCCATACACTTTCTTCCTAAGGACCTTTACTTAATCCCACGCACCACATCCTGCATTTGTGTTCAATTATTTTACTGAAATGTAGGACTTCACATTTATTTCTGATTATTTCTCCATTTTGTTCAAATCATTTCGAATTCCAGCTCCCGCTTCACAGCAAGGACTTGAGACAAACATCCTGACCGCTCGTCTTAACCTATCTGTAAAACCCCGCTTCAGATCTTCCCTTCCGGCAATCGAAAGCTCCTCCTGCCGGCCTTCTGCTGAACTGAAGACGAACCAAAATCAACACCAAGCTAAGGAAATACAAAACGCAACAATAACATCACTGGCATGTCAGTATCCCTCAGTATTTGGGGTTGAGACAAAGCAAAGGAAAAAGTCTCACTCTGCAGGGAGCATAGAATAAAAGATAAACCCAAGGATTTGCCTGAAAGAAACAGATTATCCACGCTAGCAGCAAAAGACTGAGATACCCAATATTTTGGTTTTGCACGGCAAACAATCTGCTCCTCTGACATAAACGCACTGATTATTAGGATTATTGGTTATTTTCCTGTTGCAGCTGAGGAATAAACCAAGCTAAAATATTGACTACATGGGTCAGAAACCCAAAAACGGCTCTCGGCCACAAACACTGCTGATCACTCTTACAAAAATCACCTTGGGAAACTACCAGAATTTTAGTCATACTTTTTATTACTTCTGATCAGGTGGAATCTGCATAAAGAACTGAAAGGTGAGGGAAATTTTATGAGGGTAACTATTTGATTTTCGTGGGCTTAAAAAAGCCAAACACAATATGTGAACAGCTTGCAAAGGTGCTTCCTGAGTAGAGTATTTCTTCATCCCACATCTCTTTAGCAGATGCTCAAAGCAGATTTCTCAGTTATTTGAGTCAGACACAGAACAGTTTGAGCCACCAGACTGTCAAAATTCAGGTAACCTTGCAATTGTTTCAAGTGACTGTCTAGTACCAGACAGACATGAAGATATGTAGTCAAACTCAATATACATGGCTGAACATCCAGGTTAACCCAGTAAAGCCAGCAAGTATCAGCTGCAATACCCTCACAGAATGGGGAACTAATTTACTGCTTGAAGTTTGCAAACATTAGCACTATTCCAATTTGCTGAAGTTGCTGAACAGTTCAGAGTTTGAGGAGCACAACCAGCAGCAGAAGAGTGCTAGCACCCATCTCTTAATACTTTGCATCCAACTTATCTACTCCTTAAAAAGATTTCAGAATTCACCACTCTTATTTTGTTTCTCCACTATTCCTCACAGCCTTGGGAAACGAGTCACTGTGGGAGGCAAAAAAACCCAAGCCAAGCTGAAACCTCTAAATTGTAGGAGGAGAGAGGTCAGTCCCAACCAACCTGACATAAACTAGCTCGTAATACCAGGACACCAAGGAAACAATATTTAGTTCAGTGAGCAGCTCTTTCATTCTAACGAGATACAAAATAAATCTGGATGCTCCCTGGCCTTGCAAAGTTTCCAGCAGTCATGGAAGGTAATTCATCCTGACTGCACAGACCTGGTAGCTGAAGTCCCCGTGATACACCATTAAGATCAGCCTTTAATGACTCATATCTCTCCAGGTCACTCCCCGTGCTCCACAACCAACTTTCACCAGAACTCCATTTCCAGATGAGTCAACACACTCTTACTCCCACCTTTTTGATTTACCAGTAACTCACCCAGGTAATTGCATTTCCCACCTGGATGAGTTAGATAAACTCAGAAATTCTGCTATCTGCTTTCTTAGGTTGGAACTGCCAGGTTGTTTATTAAACCACTATGGAGAGCTGCAAACTTCAGAAAATTAAAAGCAGTATTTGGATAAGTAAAACCTGTTTGAGACAAGCCAATTCAACCTTAGAGACTGTCCACACTTGTTTGCTGAACACCTCTGCCCTTTTTCCCCCCACTCGTTATCAAGTCTGCTAGAACAATTCTCCTATTTCTGTTCCCTTCAGACCCTTTCCCTTTTGGTTATGTGAGACAGAAGCTTTCCAGGATGCCATTTTATGGAGTTTTCTCTTCTCAGGTACAGCAGGGAACTGAGCTCCAAGATCAGGCATCTTCTCTTTCAGTGTGGTCATCACTGTGTACTGCATGCAAGAATGGAGTCTGCACATGGAAGCAAGATAAGGCATATCCAGGCTAAGCTACAGTAGTTATTCCTTCATCATCTATACCAATCACCTACAGCGGCAATAATGCCCACCTTAAAATTACCTCCAGTATTCCCCACTTGTCACTCCACAAAGGAAGAGGACACCAAAAAATTACTAAAAAAATACAGTAACCAAAGATGAAGATTAATATTTTCCTTGAAAATAAATGTAAACCTGGGGCACTCATTACTTGATTATATCAAACAGGTACTGAATTTAACAGCAAACGCAGATTTAACATTTAAAGTTATACCTATGCTTGCATAAGATAAAATACACATATAAGATGCAAAGCACAGTTTTCCAGAGTATTTTTGTTTTGAAGCAGCAGATGCTGCCACCACAGCCAGGAATACTGGAACTGATCATGAGCAAAGCATCCAAGATCCTGTGCTGCTGCAGCTCGTATGATGCACATAACATGCTTTGAAATAGAGCACTGTATATATAAAGAGCCCCCAGTAAGTGGATATAGAGAAGAGGTAACAAAAATATGTTAGTTATTATACAAGTTGTTTTTAAAACTCATCTTGCACGACTGAGGCTTGTGATCTGGAGTGCTGCATATTCTCATTTCTCCTGCAGCCCTAACAGCCAAGGAGCCCTATCACCTTACCTTAGCAGCAAGCACAATGTCTTGCATTATGAAACACTCATCTTGAAGAGCAGATTTCAAGAATTAATGCCCAATTCTGACAATTCAAAAGAGCAAAAGGAAACTTCCATACTACTTTGTTAAGTAATATCTAGTCCTCTTTACAAACCTCTCTAGGTTTCACAGTAATCACTTATCACCAGCAACTACCCTCAGACGAGGAATTTAAAGGCAAATAAATCACACCTGTCCACATTTTCTCAAGCTAACCTTTCCTTTAATGACAAACATGCTTCAAAATAAAGAAATCACATATACAAATAGAATTAAGCCTTATTATTTTGAGACTTAGAAGCGAACTTGAAACTTAGGTGGGCTACGCGCAAACACTGAAAAAAAAATACCCATTTAATGAACAAACTGCCCCAAAATGACTCCTATGTCTGCTTCCTGAGACTAAGCAGATGGGAAAAAAATCACAATAACCTCACGACACTGAGTCCAGAGGCCCAAAGTGCAAGTCAGTCCTCTCACCAGGCAAGACAGTGAGAGAAGGGAATGAGCCCCATCCCTGGCAGTGTCCAAGGCCAAGCTGGACAGGGCTTGGCGCAACTTGGTCTAATGAAAGGTGTCCCCGCCCGTGGCAGGGGGTTGCAACCGGATGAGCTTTACGGTCCCTTCCACACATCCCGACCCGCGCTGCGTTTCTAAGCGCGGAGGGAAGGGCGGACCTGCCTGGGCTTAGAGAGCGCAGCGCAATCGCAGCCCGACACCGCCGCCAGCCGACGGGAGCGCGGACCCGGCCAAGCGGCACGCCGAGTTAGTTAATTAATTAATTAATACAACTCGCTACTGCGAACACGGCTGTCCCCGGTAATAAAACTACGCTGTCAGTCGCTTTATCAGCTGGCCAGCGTCACAACTACGGACACGTATCCCAGGAGGAGTGTGCGGGAGCAACCGCTGCTTCCCCGCAGTTCGGTCTGAAACGCTCACACACACAGCACGCCACGAAACGTGAGTCATCATCGGCGGCTGCGGAGACACCGCACAACTTCCCACGGCCGGGAAAGGCACCTGGAGACGGGAAAACAGCTTCGGACTTACAATGGGAAGCCCCAGCAGTAAATGATCCATTAAACCGTGTCAAATGCGCCCGGTGCGGCGCAAACCCGGTGAGACAGCACTCCTACGGCCTACAGAAAACCACGGCAATCCAGGAAACGCTACACCCAACTACAGAGAGCACGGAACGGGAGGGGAGAGGGAAAAAAACCCATCACTTATCTCGCTTCAGAATAAGAAACACAGCTCGGGTATGTAAAGCAGTTGTGTGGTTGGGTTTAGTTTTGATATTACGTCCAAAAACGTTCAACCAGCGATAAAAGCAAAAATGAAACTCGCATTACTGCTTCTTTCAGAGCAGAAGAACAGAAATAAAAAACGTTAACAGCACACACACCCCAAAAATTTCCGAGTTTCCCTTTGTCGGAACAGCGATAAAACCCGACACAAACGCAGTTTTATTCCTATTCGTATCCCATAACGAAGCAGCGCGGAGCCCCGCACCTCCCAGCCATGATGAATCATGGTCGCTCCCGCACCGAGCGTCCCCGCAGCCTCACCTTGAAGTTACTGGAGTTGACCCACGCGGTCAGTTCGTCGATCACCTTGTCCAAGCGCTGCAGGTCCTGCTCCACCTCGGAGCAGCGCGCCGGGTCACTCAGGTACTCCAGCAGCTCCTGCCCGACCTGCATCCTGCGGGCCACGTCCTTCTGCTGTACCTGCTCGCAGAAGTACTCCAAACCGCCCGGATCCATCCTCGCCCGCCACGGAAAAGTTTCTTCGGAGACAAGAGAAGCGGCCCGGCGTCAGCGCCGGCAGCTGGGCCCGGGCACGGCGGGATAGGGAACGGGACGCGCCCGGCGGCTCCGGCAGGGCCGCTTCCCTCACGGGGCCTCCCCTCGGCCGCTGCACCCCGACCCCGCGCCCGCCGCCCCCATGCGCCGCCGCCAGGGGCCCGGGTGGCTCCCGCCGGCCTCCGCCAGAGGGGGAAGCTGAGGTGAGGGGCGATGGGCGCAGCGGCCGGCGGGAGCGGCCGCCTCGGGCTAGGGGCTTCCCAGCCGCCTCCGCGTCGTCCCAGGGGGATCCCGGCAGGGCTCCCGGCCGCCGCCCGTCCTCTACCGCCGCCCGGGAGAAGGGGAATCGACACCAATCGTCCAGTCTCGCCCTGCGGGGCGGAGAGGACTCGCAGACGCCTCAGCGGAGGGCGGGCAGCCGCGGGGTCCCCACGGGAGCAACCTCCTCTGGCTCCGTCCTCGCTCCCGCCGGCGCGGCGGAGCGATCCCCCTCACGGCCGCGGGCACCGGCCCGTCCTCCCACGGACGCAGCAGCAGCAATGGCGAGGCCGGGGCGGACCGCTCATGCTCCCGACGCCAAGGTCCGCGGCCCCTCCTCCCCCTGCTCGCCCGCGGGGCAGCTTCCAAACTTCGCCGCGGCGGCTCCCGGCTGCGCGCCGCTTCTCCGTCAGCGCCGACCGAGGGCCGGGGCAGACGCATCCCCCGCCCGCCCCGCAGCGGCACCGCCTCCGCTCCGGGGAAGTCGCGCCCCCCGCGCCCCCCCCTTCAATCCCCCGAGGGCCGGCGCCAGACAGTCAGGGCGTGGCAGGCGGTGGCCCCGCCCCTCTCCGCCTGGCTCCGCCCCCTTCCCCTCAGCCGGCCTTGCGGCAGTGGCGCATGCGCGATGCGTTCCGCTCCGTGCCGGCGGCGAGGAGGAGGAGGACGAGGGGGAAGAAGAAGAGCGTTGAGGAATAGGGCCGGCGGGGAGGAGGGTGCTGTGTTTCAGCCTTGCGCTGGGGAGGCTGCCCCGCGGAACGGCTGAGGGACCTGGGGGGTTCAGTCTGGAGAAGAGAAAGCTCAGGGGGAACCTGATCGCTCCCCACAGCTGCCTGACAGGAGGGTGTAGTGAGGTGGGGTCGGTCTCTGCTCCCGAGGGACGGGACAGGAGGAAACGGCCTCAGGCTGCACCGGGACAGGGCTTAGATGGAGATAAGGAGTTTCTTCGCAGGGAGGGTGCTCCGGCATTGAACAGGCTGCCCCCAGCAGCGGGGGAATCGCCGAGCCTGGAAGCGTTCGAAAGCTGTGTAGATGAGGCCCTCAGTGGCATGGGTTAGTGGTACACAGGCCTTCCCTATCTGACACCAGAGCTGCTGGTTATTTGGCTCCCATGTGAACAATTCAGGGAGGTTTTGTTTTCTTGATTTTTCTCCTTTTTGTCTTTCCCAACAGAATTGGCTTTTTGCTGATCCAGATTCCTAAACTGTCTCAGTTAAGCAAGTGCCAGGTTTGGAGCAGGGAAAGTGGAACCGGACAGCCAGAAGCTCTATGGGGGAGAGGAGGGTTGGTGGGGCCTCTGTCTATGGGAGCCATTATGTCATGAAAGCTTAGCTTAGTTCCAGGTCAGCACAGTCTGCCTGTTTCTTCCTTCATTAGTCCTGACACTGGGGAAGGGTGAGTCTGCAGCAAAGTGAGGAGCTCCCTTCATTTGGCTGCAGGAATGGATATACATGTATAAACTATATGGATATACAGGTATAAATGGATTTACAGGTATAAACTGACTGAGGAACCATGCCTGCAAACTGCAGCTTCACAGCAGTGTAAACCAAACTAAACTGGTGCTACAGTGGTTTTGCTTCTCTCAAGTCCCATTTTCAGGAATTCTGCACTTCTGTTCTGTGTGACTTTGCAGAGGGCTGGCTCAGAGGGTTCATCTGGCAGAGGAAGGGATCTCCATCCACAAGCATAGCAGAAAGCAGGGCCACAAGCAGCCTTCTGTTGATTTTGGTGTGATGTGGCAAAGTCAGGATCCCACGCTTGGTTAGTCCCTAGGCATTACAGTAATGAAGATGGTTTAAAAGATTATTATTAAAAGGTTTTTATGGTTTAAAGCAGGAATGTATGTATGGTACTTCAAGCTCATTGTAATTTTACAAAAAGATTATGAACTGCTCATCACGTTTTCACAGTGGATTTCCTTGTGGACATGTAAAGAACCGTCATTTTGGATGGAGCTGAATACTTCTTGTCCTGTGTGTGCAATGGCACTTAATTGGTATGAGATTTTCTTTTATTGAAAATGGCACTCAAGAAACTGCTGGAAATTGAAAAATGTACATTAAAAAAGTAAAACTGCACTGTTACATTTTTTTAGTGCAAGTTTAGAAAGTAAACTTCTTGCTGTGAAAGCTTTAACAGTAACTGTTGATCTAGTAAGATTGGCTAAATAAAAAAGAACTGTGTAGATGATACTGGACTCGTGGAGTATCAAGAACTGTAAATGGTTTCCAAAGAACCAAACTCTCTGGAAAAACAGAAACCAAACCAAACAAAAACCCCTGAGTGATTTAAAATGGACCTTTCATTATAGTCCAAGTTAAAGTCAATCTTGTCAGACAGAAAATCCTACGCAAAAAGAGGGGGTTAATCTCTTGGTGGTGGCTTTTCTCTTGATTCAAAGAGGCAATCTCTTGATTCAAAGATTCATACACTGATGAGGTAATCTAATTGCTGTGACTGGTGTTGAAGCTGAGGAGAAGGATAAAGTATAAAAAGACGCACACTTGAAATGCTGAAACTATTTTGTCAACCCAGAGACGGCACCACAAAGCTATGTGAAGGGCAAAAAGCCATGCTGGGGTATGTGGCCTTTTTTTTTTCCTTCCATGTTTTCTTTTTCTTGGAAAACACAGGAGAAAATAACTGTCTCCCTGTAAAATCGGAGGTTTAAGCTCCTGCATTTCATCCTGTTACTACCTGCAGTGACTAGTGCCCTTACGCTATGTGAACACTGATACAACACTGGAAAATTGGTAGCCCTTTTTAGCGTGAGGTGTTCTAATAAGATCAAGGCATCTTCCTCTGAAATCCTAGCACTGAGAAGAATAAAGTTGCTTGTGGGATCAATAAATATTTGTTTTCCTCTGCAAACAAATAGCATTTTGATTTTGCAAATAAAGCCAGTGGATGCTTGCTTCTTCTAACAGGGCAGGAGTAGCTCTGTAATGCTGGGTCTAGAGCAGCCCCCAGCTTGGACCAAGATCAGGGTTTGCAGTTAGATGTTCTCACCAAGTACTAATGGGCTCTGTACCTCGGGATGTGGGCTAGGCTCCAGAGAGAAGGTGGGTTTGCTCAAAGATCTTTTAAAGCCTCTTACTCTCAGTTAAGGAGATTTCTTCCTTTGGAATGCAATCTTCTTTTTGATATGCAGGCATGTGAGTGCAAATCCACTACTCTTGTGTATTTGTACAACGTGTAATATTTTGTAGAGCAATTAAGCCCTGTAATTGAATGCAGAATGAAAATTTTCCTTGGTCTTTTTGATATGACTTGCTTGCTAGCAACCAGAAGAGTTGCAGCAGGAGCTGAGGTACACAGCACTAATCCGGTGAGGCACTTTTTCAGCCTGAACTGCACGCCAAACCTGTTTCTACAACCCCATCCCATGCAAGGGTGCTGCACAACAGTCACAGGTAACATCCTGTGCTGAAAAAGGCTAGAATCCCACAGAAAAACAGGCTGGGGAGGGAGAGGGCTGTGTTTGTCCTTCCTTGGGCTGTGTTTGAGGCTCTGTTTCTACCTTCTGTCCTTTCCTAGTAGTAGCTTTTACAGGCCAGGACCTTGTGCAACCCACTTATGGATCTTTAGCAGGCCTGTCAGTCATTCCAGCAGAAAAGTCACTCCCACAGACAGACTTCCCCTTCTGAAAAACCCTTCCTGCACAGAAGATGTAATCCTGTCACTGAAAGGACCACAAAAATCCCTTAAATCCCTTCTGATTAAAGGGCCTTTTTATTACAAATAGCAAGTGCAGACCACAATAATAAAACCAACGAATTTAAACATGACTCACTTGGAAAGTTCCTGTAAACTGCACTTGCTGTAGCCTAAGCTGACACAAGAAATCTGTGAGAAAGTTGTGCTTGCATTCCTGTTGGATTCCTCAGCGGCGCGGACAGTACTTTGTATCGTCTTCCACCCAGGAGGCATGAGGGAAATGCTCAGGCTGCATCTTGAGGTGGTGTCCTTCAGTCATATACCCCCTCCTCTTCATGTGCTCTGCAGTAACCATTGGCGTTTGTGTGTGTGCAGGTTGGTCACCAGTACATTGAAGCTTTTCTTAATACTGTCAGGAGGTGAAATACCATCATGTTGGGCTAGTTTAAACAGCAATGTTGCATTTCTGTTGTGTGTGCTGCATAGGTATCTATTTTACATCTTTCCTAACATTAATTATAGAAGGATGAGGTCTATCTTTTCATGCTGAATCTATCACTGTTGATAACTTTTAAAAATCATTTTAATATCTCCCTCTGCGATAATTAATAGCATATTAATAATACATATTTCCTGAATTCACAATGGAATGTTCCAATAATGATGTTGAAATGTGTGTACCAAGCTAGCTGAAGTATTGCCCTTTTTTCTCACAAGGCCTTAAGAGATGAAACTCAATGTAACTATTACAAATGTATTCAGTGAACTCTGCTACAGTTTGGCTTGTGCCGTGGTTGTTCTTGAAATTACACATTTAATCTGGATCACTTTCATATACTTGTTTATAATCAGTAGTCTGGTATTTTTCTTGTACGTAGTCAATTTGATGACGGAGGAGATGGGCTATGAAGTGGGTCAGGCTGGAGCCCCACTACCAGCTTACTCTAGAGTGTTAATTTGTTCCTTACTGTCAAATGTGTTTTAACATGTAGATACTGCAATTAAATAATTCATCCTGATAAACCTTTTATGATTCATTTGCTAATTTTCTTGATATGTGTGACACAGAGGAGGAAGAACAAATTAAAAACGATGGGTAATGAAAGCCAGTAATAACAGGTCAAGAAAATAGTGTCAGAATTAACGTGTAAGTGGCCTCTTCCCTTTTATCCTGTCTGCTGTAATCACCCAAAGCACTGCTACCTAACGTGGTATCCTTTGTGTCATTTTTATGGCAGAGACGTTTCTCTCTCTCCAATGCTACAAGTATTTAGCTGTGGTTTGTTAGGTGAGTGATTGCATGGTTTGTGCAGCAGGTTGGTTTGCTAGACCTTGATTAATTATGCTTTCCTATCTTTAAATATCCGTGGTACAGTATGGTATGTCAGAGTTCAGTGTAAAACCTTTGTAGAATGTTGCTCTGTAATGATTTTGTGTCATGCTGGAAAAAACTGGGATGCAACAGCTCAACATAGTAGTCCATCAGCACAAAATTTCCTAAGTTGTTAAACACAGGAAATTGATTCAACTTTTAGTCAGAATACCTATGAGAGCTGCTTTGATATCAGTGCAATGACCTTTGTATTGTCACACTACTATTTGTTGCAGAAGAAGGATCCAAAATATCTGATTCATCTGACCTGAAAGATCCAAACTGGTGAGCACACTGATGTGTGGCTGGTGAACTTTGGCCTTGGACTGGCAAAATCTCTGTTCCTGCAAAACAAGCCATGGCATTTGCATTATCTGCAAGAATCTTGTGAGGCTGGGAATGTGAAAACCCTGTAGGAGGGTGTCCTTCACATGGCACAGAAACAACTCCTCAAACCAGGTGGTGTTGATACCCATCCCACAGCAGTGCAGGCACTGCCCACACTTACACAGAGCAGCCCACAGCTCACTTGCTTGGGAATTAGAAGGGAAAGGGGAAAATGTGTGTGATGTGATCTGTTGGTGCCTTCTTTAGCTTGCTTTTTCTCTGTAATGCAAGTCCTGCTATAGACAGGACCAGACCCGGCAGTGCTTTACCACTGGAGTAACTCCTGCATCACCAGGAAGGTTTCTTCCTAGAAGCAGCAGCTGCAGGGTTCTTCCTCAGGAGAAGAATAGCTTTCCTTACATACTTGTACTTGGATGCATACCTAAAGTTACAGCCATATAGTTTAAAACTCTTTTTTTCATAAAGAATTGGATGTATTTACATTTTGGGGTTAAGCTAACTGAGTTTTTTGGCACTTGCCTTATTTTGGTATGTTTTCCCTCTGTCGGCTGAAAAACCTTGTTTGGCTGTTTGAGAGCTCCCTCTCGTGGTAAAACTGCCCTGGAACACCTTGGGAAGTGTTCCGGTCCAAAGGCACGGAGTTGAAACTCCGCCTACCGTCTGTTACCGACAGAAAGCAGCCAAACCAGCCGTTGACACAAGTCGTATTTTTCGCTTGTCTGCCCACCCTTTTCACATAGAAGCCCACTGGTTTGGTTTGGATGCAAACACTAACTGGTGTTTGGGAGGAATTTCTGTAAATGAGTATGCACATGAAAAAAATGAAGCGTTCATCTGTGTTCCACAAAACCAACAAGTCACAGATGGGTTTAGTTTTCACCCTGTAAAGAATAAAGTACTGTCCGTGTCTAAAATAGTTCAGAACCTCTACTCGGGTTGGTGGTGCTGAAGGTGCAGTACAAAGCAGAATGTACCCACCATGGCCACCACCAGCTTTGACCAAACACTACTATTATGGGTCCAGCCAACATTCCTTAGAGCAGTGTTATGAATAGGGGTTGTTCCGCTTTGGAGCCTCTGTCTTCCCACTGAGTGCTCTCAGTGGGCAAAGAGTCTGGGGAACTATTTCACTATAGGCAGATGAAGAGAAATACATGATTATACAGGCAACAATGGAATATAACTTATTTTCTATAACATCTCAAGTAACATCATGCAACTTTGTGGCAGCAGAAGTGGAGTCTTTAATCTGCTTTGAGCTGAGTAACCGACAGTATCTGTGATGCCTTGATCATGAGTCCCCCTCTTTTTATTTTTGATGACTGTCCTGGGTTCAGGAAAGTCAAAAACACAGCACTGCACCAACTACTAAGAAGGAGAAAAATGACTGCTACTGCTGAATCCAGGACAATGACTCACAGCAGAAACATTCTTGCCATCACTGCCAGCATATAAAGACAATAACCAGCCTATTTGGAAGTCATTTCCTATTGGAATAAACATTTCTGCATCCGGGTGTTTCTGCACACAGACACATCCCAGGCCATGGATTTCCAGAGCATGTACACCCAGAGGTAAGTGTGGAAGTGTCGGTGCTTGCAGTGAGGGCTATCCCCTCACAGTCTCTGTGATGGAGCCTGAGCTGTCCCCAGTACCCACCTGTCGTGCTTTAAGCCCAGCCGGTAACTCAGAACCACGCAGCCACTCGCTCAACTCTTCCCCTTCTTCCTTCCTCGCTCCCGGAGGGATGAGGAGGAGAATGTAAAGCATGTAACTCGCACAGGTTGAGATAAGAACAGTCCAGTGACTAAGGTATAACACAAACCACTGCTGCTACCACCAATAATAATAAGGGAGTAACAAGGGAAGAGAATATGAAACTAAAAGGGGAGAAGAAAACAATAAACACAAGTGATGCACAATACAATTGCTCACCACCCACCAATACCCAGCCCGACCCAAGCAGCGAGCTGGGCCTCCAAGGTAACTCCCCCAGTTTCTATACTGGGCATGACATGCTGTGGTATGGAATACCCCTTTGGCTAGTTTGGATCAGGGTTCCTGTCTCTGCTCCCTCATGGTTTCCTGTGCCCCTCCTTACTGGCAGAGCATGAGACTGGAAAAGTCCTTGATTGGAGTAAACATCACTTAGCAACAACTAAAAACATCGGTGTGTTATCAGCGTTGTTCTCAGACTGAAGTCGAAAACACAGCACTGCACCAGCTACTGAGAAGGAGAAAAATGACTGCTACAGCTGAACGCAGGACATCACTCCCTGGGTGTCCTAACAGACACCCATAGAAGTGGAGAACACACTCAAGTGAGAGCCACCAGCTGAGCATCAGATAGAACCAGACTTTCAGCTCATTCCGTTCAGATACCTGCTTATGTTAATCATGTTAAAGTAGTTTAAATGCCAATCCATAGCTGCATCCTTTTGGAAGGACAAGGCTGTACCACCTCAGCTAAAACAGTTTAGTGACCAGCTGCTTGTTTTGTGTCATAAACCAACAGTCTTCATTCTTGGGTCTCAACAATGTAATTCTTCAAGGATCCTACGTCAAGGTGTTCCATATGTTCACCATCTGGGATCACTGCAGCGAGGACCGCAGCCGGAGCAGGCTGCCCCTGAGGGGAGGACAGCCACCAAACAAGGTGACAGCAAGGCAAGCACTGGGGGGGGGACACCCACTGCGCCTGTTGCTGAAGCAAGGGGAAAAGAGGGGTCCCCCGGAGCGAGGGGAGCAGAAGGATCCCCTGGCAGTGACAGACCCAGGCAGCAGCCCTGTGGCTGCTGGACAGACGCAAGGCAAGTCCCTGCTCCAGCCCTGTGTCTGACCTAGTGAGGTGCATGACTTGAGCACAGGTAGCTCCAGGCAGGGGGTATTCCTCAAGCGGAATTCCTCGCAGCTCCTTCTCACCCACCGGCTTTGATCCACAGTGACCTAGCTGCATTCCCTCAGTGCTGGCCTCCAGCATAGCCAGTCCCATGCTACTGGGGGCTGCGCCCCAGGGCCTCATACAGGGGTTTAATGGTCTGCTTGCAGTCTCTGATTTGCAATTACAGGTCTGCAATGGGGTCTCTGGTTGCAATTAAAATAAACTAATTTCTTACCTCCATATACACCCCCTGGCTTTCTGAAGTCTAAAAACCCATGCTGCTTTATGTGTACGAGAACAGCAGCATTCTTTTGTCTTAAATGCTTTAAACATTGGTACTGAATGTAGGAGATATTGTAATCCACTTCTGTCACAAAGCTATGTAGTGAAGGAGGAGTAAGAGCAGTAAAACCAGTCCATCTGAACTGCAGGTTTGAGATGGACCTGAATGACAACATCTACAATTTCAACAGTGTGATTTTCCACCCACAGATCTCATTCATGTCTGTGGTTTTGCTGTGGACCATTGTAAGCCTAAGCACCAGTTCCAAATCTTCAGCTGTAGACTTGGGTCGAGAGTCAGAAATCCAGAAAATCCTGTTGGGATGAGGCATAGTGTCAGTCCTACCTAAGCACTGAGTGCAGGGAATGTTGCTGAAGTACGGACCTTTGATGTATGCCCAAAAATAGGAAGGAAGCACATCTTGGCAATGGCTGCAATTCCTCACATTTATCAATGCAGTCCTGGGGCATGAGGACATTTTCAAAACCAGCATCCAGTTATGTGTATTTTTGGACAAAAACTTAAGACATCCTTCAGCAGAGGGCAAGAACGTAGTGTTCTTGCAACCTCACACTGCAGACTCTGCTCCCAGGCCACTACAGGGATGTCCATGCACAGGGACACTCTGTAGGATATACACATATTCTGTGATTTGGTGATGAAGTTATGTAAAAGAAATCAGCCCTTTTGGCTCTGACAGCATTTTTGAGTGTGTATTTATGCAACCTTCTGTGCTGAAAGATGTGTCCAGAAGTCCAGAGGAGGCCACAAGGATGATCAGGGCACTGGAGCACCTCCTGTGTGAAGACAGGCTGAGAAAGTTGGGGCTGTTCAGCCTGGAGAAGAGAAGCTGTGTGGAGACCTCAGAGCAGCCTTCCA
>WYDI02024154.1:0-60316 GCA_009867235.2 Psittacus erithacus
TAGTTACTGGACTGTTCTTATCTCAACCCATGGGAGTTACATTCTTTTGATTCTCCTCCCCATCCCTCCAGGAGCTGAGGGAGGAAGTGGGAGGAGTGAGAGAGTGGGCTGTGTGGCAGGGCTTAAACCACAACACCCTATCATACCAGGGATGTGATATACCCCTTATAATGGACGGCAGATTTCTGCTGTGATGCAGAATTCAATTAATGCTGTATAATTTATAATATCCTAGAAATACTACTAAGCAATATTAAACAACCATACATAATTCTATGCCTAAATTCTTTATTAAGGTTGGCTATCTATTTCTAAATAGATAACTATTCCACTTACTGACAACATGACTGGCTGTTGGGTGAGGGTAAGTGTGTGCCACCTTTCCTTCCCATCTTAGAGCTCTTGTGGGAAACACATGTTGAGCCACTCACTATTACATATCTAGTTTGTTCTGGATAGTTGTGCTGGCAAGGAATGCAAAGGGAAAATTATTTAAGTAATAAGGGTACAGTGTAAGAAAATATGAAGCAATAAGCATGGCAATGGGATAAAGGCTTTACAATGAAGTTTAAAAGGATGTGAAAATAAAGTATCACCATCAGAGGAGCAGCAATTATTTCACAAGTCAATCACTTGAACTCTGCAAACTGTTTAAATGGGAGGATATGTTTAGCAATTTGAGACAAGCTGAAGTTCTTGAAAGAAATGGGTTTGCTGAGACTATGACACACATTAAATAGTTGACAGGACTGCTTAATGTGTTGTTACATTTATAATGAGGATCCCATGTCATTCTCTAATTAATTTCATTACAAGTGTGATATATGCATGCCTAACACATCAAGGGGTAATGTGCAGATGTACGTTGTTCATAACATTACCATCAATTCCACCACTGTTGACAGCCAGCTCACGGAAATAAGCTGCCAAATCCCAGCAGGATTCTGCAATACAGAGTTTGAACCCCTCTTATGAGAGATGAATATCCTATGCTGAAGTGTTGCACTTCTGAAGAGTGGAAATCAAAACTCTTGTGAATCAAATGGCCTCATTTGCTATGCCGCTAATGACACATCTGTGTTAAGCAACACCTTTTGAAAAATTATATTTAAAGAAAAGAAAAAAAATTGCCTACTCAGTTGTAGTCAGTACTCGTGGGAATAGGGCATCTGACTCATCTGAAGTTAAGCCTTAGTGACTTTTATTTCATGCAAGTTTTGGTTGTGTGCTGGCAGATGGTTAAGCACAAAAAATGGTATTGTGAAGGGCCAGGGTTTACCATGATACCTGTCAATACCCAACACACAGAGAGGACAGAGGAAGGACTCTACAGTCTCTACAATGTGCAGCATCATGCAGCAGTTATCCCTTTGGTCAGCTGAGTATCCCATGCCTGGAGTGAAGCCTGGGACAACCTCTCAGCCAGTCATTTATCAAAGCTGAATAGCTAAGGGGTTGTCCACTCCAGAAAAGACAGTGGCCGAGAAGCTAACACAGCAGCTTTCCCATGTTTAAAAATCTGCTGCAGAGAAGGGACAATCTGCTCGTCGTGCTTATGGTGATAATAGCAATGAGCAATAGTCACTGTCATGCAATGAAGGTGCATGTTGGGAATTAGGAAGGGCTCTGTTAAGAACCAGGAAGCCTGCTGAAAGAGACCCTGAGCTTTCCCTCAGTGTTTCTGAATGACAAACTGGACAGTTCTCAGGAATATCATAAGCAAACAAGTATTCAATCTCAGTTTTCAATAGTTCTGCATTTCTGTCTAAACACAGAGTTTTCTGACAAAAACTGAGCTTAATAAACAAACTTCCAACCAGCTCTACTTTAGCAACTGAAAGTGAATAAGTAAACTGAATGCAATGTCATTAGTAATCTGAGAAATGAAGTGTACAACTGTTTGAACTGTGCACTCAGGATTGGACACTTAAAGCAACTTGAAATTAGAATTGCATATAGCTCGTGTGCGTAGAAGCAGGGCTGAAAGGCAATCAATGGTCTTTGTCTAGGACCTCTATTTCTGGAGCTGCAAACACTAGATTTATCAGGGATTAGTGCCCTCAGTGTCACACTCCTGAATCTTAAGATTCATTGAGGTTTACAGCTGTAATAAAATTAGGCTGTGCTCAGCTCTGGAGGCCAAAGGATTCCTGCTGAGCTTGGGACAGTCAAGGAGACAGAGCCAGTTGATGGTGGGGGAGCTGGGATAGCCTCTGGCACCACCCCATGGCTGGTGGGTGGCTGTGACCCCTCTCTGGTACCTGCTGCCCCACAGGAGCTCCCCTGGGCTCACTCTTCTTTCCCCTCTGCTCACCAGCAGCTCAGTGGCCAAGTTTAGGAGCTTGGGGCTCCTTGGGTTAAGAGCTCTTCCACTCCCTATTTCTTACCATCCCCTGACATTGAAAACTGTCCCAGACTCAGACAAGCGTTGCTGGCTTGCACTGATTTCTCTATCAAACCTTGCATCTTTTAATTAGCAGATCTTGATTAGTAATCAGGGAGACTTCAACAGAAAAAGCCAAGGACCTCTTTGCTGCCTCTCCTTGCTGAATGAATACATATCCTCCATGCCCAGGGGTCCCAGAGTCACCCAGAACATCACATCAACATGTCAGCTGTGCTGGCAGGGATGATGCCTGACTTGATCTGTGTGGCTGGGACTGCACTGTCTGGTGGCTGCGGAAGGAGGATGCTCTCTGTGGACTCTCCTGATTTACTTCTCCATTTGCCTCAGGCAAGACAAAGTAGAGCAAATAAACTCTGCAGGCAGTAATTGGGAACTGTCTTATTAATATGCCTAATTTTCACTGACCTGAAAAGAGTGTTTATCTTGTCCAAGGATGCAGTTCTTATTTCACACTTCTTAAACAAGTCTTGCCTTCTATGAAGACCATTTAGTGAAATGGTTTGCGATTTGTTGTCAGAAGCACTCCTCTGAGCAAACTAGCAATGAGGTGTTCCCATCTGCTTTCCCATCGGTTTGCAGCGTGGTGTAGCTGAATGACACACCTCTGATGGGAAACAGAAGCCCAGTGGCAAATGTCATTAAGCATCATTATGTTGTTATGAAGTGCAAGGTCTTCAGGCTTCCACAAAGAAGCATTTCTGAGCAGGAATGAGACCATCGAGGAAGGTTCTCATTTTGAAGGGCTTTTGTCTTGTTACACTAGGCTCACAGTTTCTTTCATGACTAAAATATAACTGAAGGAAGTGCTCCTGTCAGCAAGACTGATGCTAAAACACAACTTGAGAAGTATTTTATTGGTTTAAGAAAGAAAAAGAAAAAAAGACAAACAGAACTGGGGAGTTGAACAGTAATTCTTTTGGATGAGTTTAAACTTGTGCTTGGCTGTGGCTGAGGTTCCTTCTGTTTGAAACTTTGAATTCAAAGTTCAGGTTTAGTTCTGGTAATACAGTTTTTCTTAATGTGAATTTTAATAATGGTAAATGTCCAAATCATTCATAATGCAGCTCAGCTCCCTGAGAAGCCTTTTGTACAGAACTGTGCCTGGAGGAATACCAAAGGTTTGCTTTTCCCAGCAGAATATGCTATACAATATTGTCTTCAAAGCATCCCACATCGGTGAGCTCAGACGAGCAATCTCAGCCTCCTACAGAAAGTGCAAAATAAGGTCAGGCAGCAGTTTGACCCTTGCACATTTGGAAATGGGAAAGGATTCACTGAACATTTCCTCCAGAGCAAAGGAGACCATTGTTCCTCTTAGACACCCATTTTATTTCTGAATTACTGTACCACGAGAAGTGACCCAGTATTTGCTTTAAGATAACAGAAATGTATTTTCTTTTCAGTACTGTATGAAATTTCAAGTTATCCTTTTCCCATTCACCTTGTGTAAAACTGGTATTAGCCACTGTCTACCAATGCTATTTTAACATGCTTCAAAGATAATAGAAGTTTCTTTCCTGGTACACTGAATTCCAATGTTCACTGACTATTTTTGTCAGAGTATTCATGAATATGATTGGATTTTGTTCCCTTAAAGAGTTAAGCAAGAGGATTAGATATGCCTAAACTGAGCTGGTCTTGACACTTTCTCAGCACTTCTTGGTACCAGTTTTTTCTGAAATGAGGTTCCCCATGCCCATTACCCAGGACACAGGTAGAGGGGTGAGACAGCCAGAACAGCACCCTAACAGCACACAGGGCTGAGCAGTGGGTTTGGCACAGCACCCGTGGCAGACACTGACAGATACTTGACCTCACCTGTTCTTGGGGTTGACATGGGACTATAGGGCAGATAATGCCCAAGGACAGCACCTGCAGCCCATCTTGGCAGAGCGTGATGAACTCTGCCTTTCACATTTTACAGTCTCTAAGGGCTGAAAACAATCCCCACTATAAATAATCTACCTGAGAACATTTTAGAGACAGATTTACAGTTGTTTTCATTCTTTCTCAAAACAAAAATTGATAAACTGGAGAAAACTACTCATCTGCACAGGATTCCTATTCCTCTGCTCATAAGCCTTTGCCAGAGAGGCAGGGACACCCATTTCAGAATCAGTGCAGGCCTCCAGGACTGGCAGAGTTTATCTTTACTGGTGATACCTTCTTTTAACACAGCCAGAGCAATATAATCACTCAGCGTGGAGATCTGTTCTCCAGTCTCTGCACAGTGCTCATTTCTGTCAAAGGGCCTTGGCTGGAGAAGGTTGTTTTTGATTTTCACATGAGTTGTATCAGCCACGGCTCGAACATATCCTGTGGGCTCATTTTTTTATCATTGTAATTCCTCTGCTGAAATTCTGATAACAACAGTTTCTTCTGAGCCAGAGGAGGGGAGGTGGAGGGGGAGTTGCTCCTGCGCTCTGTACAAATCCTAAATTACTCTTTCTGAAGTCAGGTGGTGAAATAAGACCATCAGCATAAGCAAAGATGAAATAACCATACACAACAAATGCTTCATGCTTCACAGTCATCTTTATACCTCTGTCAGTTGTACACGGCTTGATTTTTAGAAAGATGTGAGAAGCCACAACGTGAATACCATGCTAAGCATGGCAAATAGTTTAGTTTGAAACCTGATTAAAAATCCACAAGAACCAAGCATTTTTCTCAGCATGGCCCTAATTCAAGCACATTGAAATAAATAAAAATATTTCTCTTCGACCTGGAAACAGCCTCAGCAGTCATAAGCACTTGCTTAAGTCTGAAAACCAAACCAGAATTCACATGCTCAGAGTTTACCCAGAGAGTACTATGCAAGTTTGATCCAATATATCTTCTGACACTAAGCAGTCTTCAATAAATCTACTTTCTAATAGAGAAAAGCTGAAATTTTTTAATCAAGAGAAACAATCAATATAACAAAAATTGATCAATAACACCAACCAGACACATAACTTTCAGAAATGCTAACTTCTCCCCTTTTTCTGGTCACCCAGGACACTGGTGAACTGAAGCAGGAGCCCAGCTCTTTCAGGATATTTGGCTAATTATGGGTTGTCCGACACCAGAAGCTACTTTGACTTAACAGATTATGCCTATTTTCCTCAAAATGTGTGACAATATTTTATTACTGGGCTACCTCCCCTCATAACAGTAAAATTCCCCCTTTCCCTGCCCCCTCCCTTCCCAATATTTCTGCAGTTGCGGTGATTTTATTCTGAAGAATAAAACCAATTTAAAAGTGAAGATTTCATCTGTGCCTGAAGAGGGGTGCTCTGCAAGTTGCTGGAAGCTCAGAAAGCACTTTGAGGAATTGCTATTATATGTTCAGCTTGCTCTTCTTCCCCTTGACATCAGTTCTTGCCTGCAGTCAGGGTGGGATGCTGCCCAAGACAAGCAGAAGGCAGCCCAGAGAACTGAGGAAGTGACACCAGGTACGGGGAAGCACTGTGCAGTGACAACTTTGATGTAGCATCCCTCTAATTAATAGGATTAGCTCTGCATAAGTCAATTTCCTATTAGTATCTCAGCTACTGCACGTATGCATGAGGGTGCTCAGAGAAGCCAGGAATCTTCAATTAATACTGCTGGGTATTTTTGGGGTGGGATATTCTGAACTCATTATCTTGAATATTCATATCCAGAAACTTCATCTGAAGGTCCTTTGGAGCCTGATGTAAGATAAGTTGAAGGATGGATATATATCCCTTTCATAGAGGCACAAAGGAAAAGAATAGAAATTGCACTATCTACTCCAAACAAGTCAGATCTGGAAGTACAGAAGTTATATTGAAGACAGAGAAATAATGTAGCAAGAAAAGAATGCTAGGAATATTTAAAGAAACTGTCCTTATAACCAGAAATTTGAGAGCAAGGAACAATATGGAGATAAATGGGTGTAATATAAAGGTTTCTGTCAGCCTAAGTCACTTAAAAAGCCTCTCAGTGCTATATGAATGTAGATTAAGTAATGATTGAAAAGCATCTTTGGATACATTATTCCTGTAAGCTTTTTGTGCATTATCCCTGCATAGTTCTCAGATTATTGCGAGACTTGTCTGCTTACTGCCTTAGTTCTCTATCGGCTCCCAGGTAGACATAACCCTGATTAAAATCCTGGGTCACCCTTCCTAAACTTCAAGCAAGCAAAAAATAGAAGCACTGGGTTTTGTCTAAGCTCTTGGCTCTCACACAGCACTTTGTGCGCAGCTTTGTGGAGCAGAGCACTTGGACAAGTGCTCCCCAGCACTGGCCCTGGTCTGCAGTCGTGCGAGCTCCACATTCACCCCTCAGTGCACAAAGCCCATGGGTTTCCTGGTATTTCACACATGTGTGCACGGGGAGACACTGTCCCTGACACAAGCTCATCATCCTCCAAAAGCCATAATAACAAAGATACTCATGGCATTCATGGACAGGTTTGCATTAAGATCAGTGTGGATGTACTGCATAGGTGGCTTTGGAAGATGTTTTTCTGGTGAGCTCTGTTTAGAGGGAAGATGTGAAAATTTGCTTTCACCGGAGCTGAGAGCAAGAGGAAATATCATTATAATTTTTGTGCAGATGAAAATGGCCTTACAGTGATTTGCAAATGTGGCATAATTAATTCTGCAGATGAGTCTGGAGTTACAATATGACCAATCTGGCAAATTACAGGACTCTTAGATCTCAGCTGAATTGTAGTTCTTGCCTCCTCCCAGTGTTAGAGCATGTGTTTGGGGTCATGCTGGTGTTCTCACCTCATTGTGGGAAGTCTTACTGAAATCTAAATCTCAGGCATCAAGTCTGATCTCACTAATCAGAAGCTTTTGACAGTGGGATGAAGCTGTCTTTGCAGGCTGATTATACTGTTGTCTTGTTTGGCAAGGCTACCGGCAACAGATGAGATCAAGAGAATTCAGGAAGATGAACGCTTTGATCCGAGCCATTTCTCTCTACCATGAGTACAGCCATCACACCACCCTGGCAGCCCCAGTGTGCCCTAGCGTTAGCACATCTCCATCTGCAACAAACGGGAATCAGAGTAGAGCCTCCTGTCTCCCCTATACATTCATGTTGCTCTTGCCCTTAGGGCAGCAGGAATTAGACAACACTAGTGGGAAGCTCTGACCTGGCTCTGATTCCCCTTTATTGCTGCTAGGGGCTGAGGCCAGCTGCTCCCTGCTTCCACTCGGCTCCCTGTCCCCAGGCACAGAAGGCAACTCCCCTGGCTCTAACTCCTGCATCCTGGTAAACCCTGGCCAGCTTTGCCCACAGCCAGCATCACAGGGACAGAGCATGGCCACAGTGGGTGTGTGCAAGCTCCTGTTGCCAGTAAGAGCATGCGACCTGCTACCGGCTTTTTCCATAGGAAAAGCTCAAAGCTGGATTCTTCATCAAGGCAAAAGTCTGTTAATTTGGGTGGCCGCCTTCTCCCTGCCTCCTGGAAATGTATCTAAACATAATGACAATATGTACTTTCTCATTTGCTGGAATCAATAGCCCAGTGAATATGATGCACATATTAATCACATGCTATTGAAGGGGGATAACAGGGATAGGGCAGGAAAAGGCAGCATTCAGCAGCACAGTATAAGGGATCAATATATCTCGTTCGCAAAAAGGTAATAAAAGTGCATGAAAGATGACAGGTTATTCCCGAGAAAACAAACAATGCAGTTTTAAAGCCAGCTGAATAATATTTGATCCTGAACTTCCAATTAATGTCAAGCCAGAGAGCTCTAATGGGAAATTAAGTGGGTGCCTGGGATCTGACCTGGGAGAAGATAACTGCAGACAGCTGCAGTATCCAGTAGTGTGCAGCAAAGAGAAGGGAAAGCAGAGGCCACAGATGAAAGATACAGCAAGGGCTGGCCAAGAGCAGCTGCATCACCCAGAGCTGGGGTCTCCATGGGTGAGGGGGTCTTGGCAGATCCCTCTTCCCCAGTGCAGGTTTTGGACACCTCTGAAGTGTGGGCAGGGAACTCGCAAATCAGCAGATTTCAGTGAATTGTTGTAAAAGGTTAAAGATTTCTGTTGAAATAGTATTCTTTCATTAATGACTAGAAAACAAAGTGAGGATAGTGGGAGAACAGCAGGAGTGGAGAGATGATCCTCCCAGTGAAATGAGGTGTGCCCCAGAGGCTGCAGAGTCTGGGAGACTGAGCTCAGCTTCTTTCCTAATCACCTTCTGATATCTCTAGGGGAGAGAAACATCCATTCACAAAATTGAATGTACTTTAGTTGGTGGTAACATCTGTCCAAGAAAAGATATTCCCCTTGGCAAGTTGCCTTATTATATCTTGCACCAAGAACAGCACAAAATCTGTGCCACATCTCCCTTGAGAAGATAAGGGACACGTTTACTTGGCAAACCTCCCCATTGCCTCTGTACAAGCTGTCCTCAGCACGAGGCACTGCATCCCATCACGCTGAAGGGCACAAGGCCTGTGCAGGGCTGGAAAGATGAAAGGGGCCTTTCCCTACCATCTGCTCTGCTGCCATTTGCCTGCAGCTCTCTCCTTTTCCTGTCACACAGAGACACTTTCCTCCTCCCCTCACCTGGTCACACCTGTACATACCCTCTCTGAGCCTCTGCTTTGCCTTTGCTCCTCACGCTTATCTGGGTCTTGCATTAAAATTACATGCTTTAATCCCCTTCCTTTTAAAAATAATCCCAATCCTGATCCCATTTTCCTTTCCAGCCATAGTTCATCCTGTTTTCATATGGAAAATTGTTTAAGATGCTATACAGACTGCCTTTCATTCATTTTATACTAGACAGTTACCAAACACTTGTGGACTTGACATCCACCTATTCCTAGTTAGTATAATTCCCTCAGAAGAGAACATGAGGAGAGTCCTCTCATATAAACACCTGTGTTTTAGACAGTTCAGCAGTGTGTAGGAATGGACAGGCTATTTATCTGCCACTGGACCATCTCTCCAGTATATTTGTTAACTAGCAATAATCGAGCTCAGCACTGCTTATGGTATCAGGTATTTACATTTCCTCCTGGATATCATCTCACCCAGTTCCTGTGCTCTGCTAGTACAGACACGTGTCCAGGTCCAGCCACCAAAGAGAACATCCATCCTGCAGCTGCAGTGAGCTGCTTACATCTGCCCTGAGGGCTCTGTTCTGGTTTACATGCACACTTCAGTCTCTCACATCTGCACTGATCAGGGCCTAAATATGTTTGGTGTAACTCACATTAGCCACTGAAACTCCTCCCAGTAAATCTCTAATAAACTGTTCTTGAGTGAATCTGGGCTCACTTAGTCTGCCAGCCACCTTCTCTTGTACTGATCATGAAACTAAACCCCAAATGATTACAGTAAGTTCTCTTATTTATATATAAAAAATAATTTGCACCTATTATTCACTGTTTCGATGTTGCTGGTGCTGATGTTTCTGATTTCAGTCAGACGTGTTATTCTAAAATGGGTCTGATGAAGCCAGCAGTTACAAGGTGGGTAAAAACCCCAACAAAACCCCAGCAGGCTCATGTGGTAGTTTCCTGAGTCAGAGGAAGAAACAATTATGTGTTAGAAGAAGAATAAGCAGGGCTTCCCATTATTTGCTTATTTTAGCATTCACTGAGTCTCAGAGGGATTGAGGTATACAAGTGACTATGCCAACACACTGAGGAGATAAGGGACCGGTTCCCTTGTCCCTCCAGTTTCAACATCCTTGTTTGTTCCTCACACCTACAAGAGCACTGGGCAAAAAGGCGTCACAGTTAAACTCTTCCAGATGCATACCTGAGAATATCAGGGCTTCCTGCTTTTTGGATGAAGCCCTGCAAGACTTTGTGTGGCCATGACCATAGCTGGAACTGGCAGCAAAAATCTTCTTTAAAAGCTGCAGCCCATTGAAGCCCGGTGAGTCACAGCAGGCTCAGAGCACGAGGAATTTCCCAAGTGCACATCTGACATGTTCAGAAAGATAGAGAGCTGATAATCAAAGTTTTTTGCCAGATATGCAAATGGTGTCCGCAACTCTGTATTGCCATTGTGGATGGCGTCACTGAAACTTTCACTCTTAAACCAGCTGTTATGAGTAATTTCTTTGCTAAGCCATATGGCACAGTCCTCATGTAATTTCATTTTGAAATACGACTTTTTTTAAAGTTATCATAGTGGTTTAGCTCCCATGCTTTTGTTCCTCTGTATCAACAGCTCATTCAGGAGGCTCCTCTAGCTCCATGTGCTTTGCACCAGGAAAGTTAACAGTGGTGAAAGGCTTGTGTTATTGTAGGAAGGAGGCCTGGATGAATCTCTTTTTTCAAACCCATCAGGCTAATACCATGTCCAAAGTTAGTGTGTAATGTTTAAAAACAAAATCACAACAAAAAGCTCACACTGTGTTAGGTTCTGTGCATGGGAGGGTGCATGTCCAGAGAGTGCTCCTGTAACAGTAGTGAGGATGTAGCAGACGCTCACAGGGAAGTTATACATAACAATCACCCCTGAAGAGGCAGCACAAGCAAAGCAAGAGAAGGAACTCATCTATTCTGTTCCTTGGCAAGAAACAAGACAGCTAACTTGGAGGGGATGTGTTCTGAAGTGCAAAAAGAGTCTCAAGAGAGCTCAGAGAAGGGCTCTGGGGATCTCCATCCCACCAGCCTCCAGAACAAAGCTTGAACCCAGCCCATGGGGAGCAGTCAGCATAGCAGGGCAATGCAACAAATACTGCTTGTTGATGAAAAATCATCTTGTACCAGACACAGGTACTGGTGAGCATAACACCTGGGGGGCTCTTGTGTTCAGTGGTAATAAAACCAAATAGTGTGACTCACCAGGGAACTTGCAACCCAAGACCTCCTTCAGAGAACTTAGAGGCTGGTAGCTGCCTTTGGGACCCACAGAGATTGCTGGGCTTTGTGAAGGACTCCTATTCAGGAGGTACAGGTGAGGTAATCAAAGCACAGAAAGCTGTATCACAGCTTTGGGCACCCTAACACCCCGCCCCGCCCCAAGCTTTCACAATGTTCCTAGGTAAATTAGAGCAAAAATTAATTTCCAAACTAAGGGCTGACAAGCTGTTTGGCACCCAGGACTGCACTTTCAGAGAAGAGTCCAATGCTTGGAAACAGAGTGTGCAATTAAAATGCTTAAACAACCATTACAGATGTGTTAACACACTGCTGTAATTACATAGCTGTTAGTTCATTAAAGGAGGAATTGAATACAATTATAATATTTACAATTCTGCACACTAAAAAACAAAACAAAATTGGAGCTTTTAGGAGTGACAAACAGTCCTGTCTCTTCAAACTGGCCATTAGATATCAGAGCTTACAGAAAACTTCGATGAGGGGAAATGAGCTCAGGAAATTACCAGAATTTTCCTCATTCAGGTGGCTGAATACAGAGCAGGAAACCGTGCCAGTGACTGAACAGTCCCTAATGTTTTTCAAATGGCAAACTTATCCCAGAGGTGCAGTGCAGTATTATTGGGATAAGAAATAAGAGGGGAAAGGATTCTGAGAGAGAGATTCCTGTGAAATGACACTTGAGTCTGCATCAGCCTGCTCCATCCAAACTGTCTCCTAGAGGGGTGCAGGACTGTGTGCGATCCAAGAGGCTCCTGTCCTCCTACGTCAGTTCAGAGAGAGGACTTCACTCCTCTTTTCCGGCAAGATGAGCAGAGCAGCCACCAAGACCAGCTTCCACCAGGAGGCTAGACCAAGAGTTCAAAGTGCGGGCACAGAAAGGGAACACGAACCAAATCATACAAAAATGATGCAAGCTGTAAGCAGCTTATTTGAGGTCCAGCTGCAAAGACAAATGAGAGGCACCTCGTGTCACACACCCCAAATGCAGGTGAAATTCTGCTGAAGGCATGAGCAGTTTGTTGTAGGCTATGCCATCCCCTCTTCTAATTCATGTGAGATCAGTCTTCAGTACCATCAAGTTTACAGAGGGCAAAACACTTCATTGCCTGAAAGTGACAATGAGGAGAAAGAGCAATGCGATCACAGTAAGTAAATGGAAAAAGAGAGGATGACTCAAGAGCTTAGCTGTGCAGAAAGGAGATTGAAAGGTACCGCTGCCCATCCTGGTGGGGCTAATGCTTTGGAGAGCCACCGGTGTGGCTGCCTATGGAGCCCAGGTTGGAGAAGCCCTCTTGAAACTCGAAGCTGCTCACATACCACTGAGAACAGCTCTGTGAGGTCTCAGCCTTTCAGCACAGCCAAAACTCTGAGGACTAACAGATGATAAATGTGTACTTAACATCTGGAAGTGCTGGAGCCTGCCCCCTCAAACATGAGCCAGTGCTAAGTTCATCTTAATGCACACAGGCATGTTGGGAGCAGCCCTCCGTCCCCATGGCCAGCGTGAGGTTCTGGCAGAAGCTTGAGCAAAGAGGCTCCCACAAGAGCTCAGAGGCAATTACTGTATCAGGGCTAGAGCCCTTTGCTAATGCTGTTCTTTTTCAGTGTGCAGCAGACTCAGTTCTCATTCATTCAGAACAGGCACTTTTTCTGTCTGCTAAAACTCAGTATTTAAGCTTTGTCTTTAAGCAAACACTGCAACTTTTTCAGATCCCTAAGGAAACGTTTCATCTTTTCCACTTCTTCCTTATTTATAGAAACAAAGTCACTACTATATTTATTTGCATTTATGTGCAATTTCACTGCAACTGAACTTGCATTTCTGTAATTATTTGTAAAAAAATTAAACCAGATATTGCCAGGATGGTTAAAAAGAAAAAATTATTTTTTTATAGAGCATTATTGGTTAAATCTTTGCACCCACTGCTGACTTGCAGGATTTTGTGGAAGTGGAGTGGAGAAGTTTTCTAAACAGAACAGAGACTACCTAGTGTTCAATCAGGGTTATTTATTTTGCACCTCAGTTTGAGAGTAAGAAACATGACTGGGATTTATTAGCAATGCAGACACCAGATGCTGCTCAGCACTGTTACTGCAGGGTAAGAGCCTGGCATAGCAGGGAGCTGGTCCTGAATTGCTGGGTAAGTCCTTCTGGTGGAGGGAAAGACAATGAAGACCCAGGCAGGGTCAAAAGCATTTATTAGAGATGTTCCTGTAACACCCAAAACCTCTTATGTATCAGTTGGCTGAACAACTCCATATTTGCCAAACCGGCTTAAAGGTGAGAGAGAAGGGGTTTCCTGGACTCCCATTTGCATAGTGAAAGACGCCCAAAATTGTACTCCATCTTTCCCTGTTTTTGGGCCTCTGAAATCATCCAGGAGATGCAAACAGTAAGCAGCAGTGCTCAGAGAGTAAGCATTATTAAACATAATTGGCAAAGATGAAGGGACAAAGGAATGTGACTAAATCATCAGGATTTACCACCAGTCCTTTCATTTTTATTGATTAGCCTGGTAAAAGATTAACTGTTACCTGGAAAGTGCACAGTAAACTCTAACTGTGGCTTGGACACTTATGGTATTTAACTTCAATAGTAGTTATTAATGAAAAAAATGAAATTAATTGCACACTAAAGGTTGCACTTGACTTAGATGAAGTGGTTGTAGATAAAGCTCAAGTACATCCCTCAGTCCTGAGTACATAGTAACAGGAAATCAATTAATCTCTACCAGCATTTGTTCTTTCTAGTGTGAAACAGTTTTAATTAACTTACTGTGAGTGGTCAGTCACTGCTCGCTCTGGAAGAGCCTTTGTAGATTTAATGAAGCACCATTCTTTCTAAATTTATGTCAGAAAAGTGACAAATTTTGGAGCTGAATTACTCAGCATATGTGATCAGTTAATGGAATACCTTCCTCTTCACAATTATTTCATTCCTGTCCTGTTATTTCTTCCCAACTAAGCAATAGTCTTCTGATTTAAGCTGTGCGCCTAGGAGAAAGCATACCATTGTCACTTAGCAGTAAAACAATTTGTACACAAGAAAATCACTTTGATACAGATCACAGCCATCTAATACTTGTTTGATACTTTCTACAGTCTTTGAAGTGTTTGAAATAAGAGCCATGAACAGTTCAGGCAAGTCTTTTACAGCAGACAAAATAGGATGACAGGGAGCACCTGGAGTTATCCCACTTGGGCTGGGAGTCCTGCCAGCTGCAGGAAACACATTCATTCTCTTCCAAGCAGCAATGAGCATATGAAGCAAAAAAATGAAATGAAGCTTTTGGACTTTAAACTAAAAATATAATTCATGAGCTTGTTGGTCACTGTGTGAGTACTTCATACCAGCCTGAGCAGCCGCAGTGGAGATGACTAGAGCAAGGAGGTAAACTCCCCATGACTGCACTTGTTTTCTTTTGTGTTAATTGTCTCAGATCATTCCACACATCACTGAGTTTTTTGGTCTTAAGCAAACAAAAATTTGCCACATAAGAGGATAAGTCCAATTCCTACTAGTTGCACTGTAGCTCACAAAGAAATAGCTCTGGAAGAGAACTGGAAAGGAGAAAGAGAAGGTGAGCTTGTCTTCTTACCTTTGCAGGTAAGAGATGCCAGTGAATGCTCAGCATTCCTCTGGGCAATGGAGCTGCCAAGCACACCAGTGTGACAACTGCCTGACAAACCTCCTTAAGGCTGTATAGGAAGGGCATCATTAGGTCAAAGGGAGAGAAAACTGTGTTTACTTTGAAACAGAGATTTATACCTTACCCTCTTACCAATATTCATGACTTTCACCTTCATCATCTACAGAAGTTGCTTTGTTCTCACCTGAGCCAAAGCCTTATAACTGTGAAGGATGGTAGGACTCCCATTAGAAACACATGAACCATTTCTCCAAAGCTGGTATAATTAGGTGACTTTTTAAGCATGAAATCAGAGGTTTCCTATTTTGATGATGAAAGTGGGAGGAAGACTTGCACAGCTGCCACAGCTCAGGGAATGGGAGGTATAGCTGAAGCTCCTTTATACCTTTGTGATGGCATTGCTTTATTACAAGTTCCAAGTTTATCTGTACTGACAAAATTCTTCAGCTTTGTATTCCATGGGTTATCACTGTGCTGGAAGACCAATACTGTGCTTTTGAACAGGAAAGTATACAGGTTAATAGTAGATTCATTAGCCCATTTCTGTATTTGTGGCAGAAATAAGTCAGCCCCTACAGTCATGGGCATACAGTAGCTCCCGGTTTGTCTTTCCTAGTGGAAAGCATGTGGCTATTTCTCAGTGTTGCTAGTTATGAATCAGAGCAAGTGATCCCGAGTGCTCATGTGCGAGAAGGCTATTGGAAGGGATAGGAGAAGCGGCAGCAGTACAGGACAGAATGCATCAACCTTTCCAATGCAATGGCAGGAATCACAAATGGTGAAGTATTTTTATGGAGAGTTAGCTCCATGGTTTTCAGCGGTGGCATGTTCTGAAGATGATCTCTGTACGTGCTGCACGGTTAAAGACTTCATTCAAGTGACAGGAGAGAAAGTTAGTAGTTAAACACCTCATAAAGATGGCTCAGAATAGGGAGATGAAAGCAGGAATTAAAAACTCCAACCTTTTATAAAGGTTAATTAAATTATTAATGATGCCACGTTTTAATTATTCATGTATAAATAAAAAAGATGTTTAATGATAGACACACCGAGCATTAGTACAGTAGACATGACATTGGGATAGAGAATGAACAAAGGAGAGCTTTGACTCTTAGTACAGAAGATTACTGCGGAGTGCACCATTCGGGGAGTCCAGCTCCAGTCAGCTGCTGTCCCACGGGTATGCAACAGCCCTCACGGTCTCTGTTCCTCAACACCCCACACTCAGGAGCCCGGAGGCTTGTCACCCGAGTTAGGCTCTGGCTGCCAGTGCGAGGGGCACAGGCAGGGCAGGACTGCAAGGGTGTATGGACTTCTACCATCATCTTTCAGAATGGCTTCTGCTGTTGTGTCCTGAAGAGCTCATGACAGCAAATGGAGCCAAACTCCAGGCTCCGCAAGGCTGTGGTGCTGCTGTGGTGAAGGTGTACCAAGAATTATGCTTACATTTCAGAGAGTGTAATAGAATCCCATTTGCATAGAAACATATTTGTCATGTACAGATATTCTTTATTTCTCATCATAAATGACTGTATTTTCCAATGCTTATTTGCATTGGTATTTTAAAAAAAATCAAATTATTATGAAAAGCATGCTCTGAAGCACCTTCATTTGTTTTGATAGTATCTCTAATACAGCGTTCTTGTACAGTTCTTAAAAACCACATAATATTTTTACATCCTTATATCACAAGGATCTACAGATCATAGAATTGTAGAATCATAGAGCAGCCCAAGTTGGAAGGGACCTCAAAAGATCATGTCATCCAGTCTTTCATGGGAAAGGGAGCCCACATGTTGAAAACCTCCACCAATGGCGACTCAACCACGTCCCTGGGGAGGCTGATCCAGTGAATGATTGTTCTTGTTATAAAAAATGTCTTTCTTATATTGAGATGAATCCTCTCATGGTGCAATTTGAACCTGTCACATCTTGTCCTCTCCCTGGAGCTCCTTGTGAAAAGAGAGCCTCTGTCCTCTTTGGAGCCAACTTTTATGTATGGGAACGATGTGATGAGGTCCCCCGAGCCTTCTTTTCTCCTCTGTAGCCATTCCTCACAGGGTAGGTTCGCCAGCCCTTTGGTCATCTTCATGACCCTTCTTTGGTCCCTCACCAGTCTCTATGCTTCTTTCTTGAATGATGAGGACCAGAGCCAATGTATGGATTGGATCAGACCAATGAAGCTGGGTGTCAGGCAAGCACTTCTGCTCTTCAGCCTGAAGCCCACAGTGTCCTTAGCACAATGCTGCCAAGTTTGTTATCCTGTAATTGCTGTGACCTCCTGGAACTTCTGCTTAGAGTGAGACTTGCTACCTGTTGGCTCTGGACGCACTCCCTGCACTCCTGACAAACCTTCCTCTATACATGCCCTCACTGCTGCACCTCTGCGCAGACACTTTGTTTCTGTTCTGTACGGCCATAATTATATTCTCAGTTTCTCTCTTTAAGTTGTCTTTGACAAGTCATTTATAGTTTGCCTGCTTTCATGAGCTTTCATAGTGAAAGAAAGTTGGCAGGCAATTCTCAACTATCCTACTTGTCTTTTCTCTGTCTGATGATTGATTTCCAGTGGGAGTAAGTTTTGATATTTGAAAAGATCCAGGCTATGATTATTGAACATTTGAGTTGTGCAATGGAAGTATCTGTCTGACAAATCTAGAAGAATATCAGAGCAAAAGGCTCAAAGGCTTAAGGAAATTCTGGATCATGTATAAATCATTGTCCAGTGCATTGTCTCTAACATCAGACAGAGAATGAGAGAAGCCACAATGCCAGGAGAGTACAACCAGGATAAGGAAAAAGGTGTAAATGGATTTTTTTTTTAAGAGAGCCAGGAGAAATACTAGTTTCTGTGAAAACTGTAAGATTCGACAGACAATGGGATGAAAAGGCCCAATCCTGACCTATATATCCAGGCAAAATCTCCACTGGCAGAGAGGAAAAATGATGCCTCTGATCCACAACTAATGCCAAGACTTCAGGCAGACACAGTTGGATGAATACTGCTAAAAAGGAAAAGAAATCAAAAAATCACACAAACCCCAGTGGAATCTGGGAACTCACTTCAGGCATCAGCTACTTGCTTAGTGTTCAGTCAGGGCTCAGCCTGCGGCCTGAGGATGGACAAACAAAAACATCCCACTTGGGGATGAGATGTGTGAATAGCTTAGGGATGGAGCTCTGCCAGCAGAAGTGCTAAGCGTGGGAGCTGGTTGCCCGACAGGCAACGAAGGCTGCAGAGAGCTGATTGCAGGAGCATGCCCTGGGGTGCTCTTCTGAAGGGCTTGCTTCCAGCTCCGGAGCTGGGCACCCAAGACCTACATGCACAGGCACGTTTTCCATGAAAAGCAAACAAAAATTGCTGTCTCAGTCATAGAAGCCTCCCTTCATGCCTTATAGCCTGACCCAAGAGAACAAGTGGGCTGATAGAACACTCATGTTACAGAACATACACTGCTAATGGTTACACATGTGCCAAGTTTTGAGTTTCTGCTGTGCCTTCCTGTATGCAGAAAACCAGCTGTAAGTTCCTGAAAGATGCTTTTGTTTTGGAGCCAGATGGGCAAATTCATTTCCCCTCTTCCATGGAGCTGAGGAAAGGACAACTGTCCTTGTCTCACGCCAGCAGACACACACATGCAAGGACATCAGAGAGAGGTGAACTGTGCTCCTGTATGTAAAGTTAATCCCTAAGTCTCTGTTTCTCACTGGTGCTCTATGCAATCTTGGCTGAACAACAGCATTGAGGATGCAGCTGCGCTGAGTGACCTAGATAGTAGTGCACTAAAATAAAAACACAGCAGCAATTCCAGAAATCACCGTGTTCCACTGCTTTGAAGGACAGGGAGACAGCACATGTTTTATCCCTGAAGTGCTGTCCCTGTCCTGTTTTTAATATGTTTCCTGTGCTTTCTCTCACCTCTTGTATGCCACTAGGGCACTATGACAAGATACATTGAGCAGCCTACACCAGCTCAGTTGCTTCCTGCCCACATCTCACTGTACAAACAGCGCTGCCCCATCACTGCCTAATAAAGCTGTCCTATGGCCTGCATTCCTCAAGCCTGCTCCTGCTGGCTTTCATCCAGAAAGGAAAAGGTTGATCCCATCTGCTGTGCTTAATGGTGTATGCAGGGCATCTGCTGAGTCTCAGTGTCTGCAGGGCTTGCTTCCAGGAGAGGGTAATCAGTGTCTCCAAGGCTGCGGGGTAGAGGGGGAGCACTCCAATGCCAGGTGAGTCTTCAGGACATGGTCTCAGCCCCACAGGTACTGTGGGATGGACTGGCACTGGCAGTGCTCCATGGGGATGCACAGCCCTGCTGCCAACATGGCAGGGCTCTCTGCACTTGGCACACTTCACAGGTAGGAAATCCCATGTCCAGTTCTGAGGCTGGTGTTTCCCATCTTAGCAGTTACAGCTGTGTCCCACTGTATTAGGAAAAAAACACATTTGATAAAGAAAATCCAAGGTTTCACCCATTGCTTCTAAAAGGCTCATCTGCAGTTTTTAATCCTCAATGCTTCTTATCAACTCTTCCTTCTTCTCCTGGCTGTCAGCTTTAATTCACCTTTCCCAGCTGCAAGGAGGCCACCCATTTCATCCTTCCCACCCAGGCTGTGCTGTCAGGGGGCAATAGGGCAGAAACAGCCCCAGGGAGGGCTGGGGCATTCCATTCATGCTTTCAGAGGCCTGCTGCCCCACTTACATGTCTCCCAAGGTGCTGAGTGGATGGATCAGTTTCCTGAGACGCTATATATATAGTCCTAAATCAGAATGGCATGGGAAAGGATCTGTACGTCCAGGATTATAGACACCTTCTCTGCAATAAACCAAGAATAAGACTAGTCCATGGCGATGCCTAATATTAATGAGCAGCTAATGTTAATAGCCCTTAGCATGACCTGGTGACCATTAACTCCTCCAAATGAGGTATTTATTCCCCAGGAAACACATTATTACTTAGGCATGGCAGTCACTGAGTGGTGAGAGCAGTGGTGCTGCTGGGCAGGCCTGCTGGCTGCAGCAGGGCACGGCTCGATGCTCCCGCATAGAGGGGCTCCTCAGCAAGGGGTGTTCCAGGGCCCAGGGGACACCAGGAGGCCCGGGAACTGCCCCTCAGTGGCCAGGCTGCCTGCTTTGGTGCACTGGTTCCAGGACATGAGCAAGCCAGTCCTGTGTTCTCCTGGCAGTGACAAGATGCGCAGGGTGCATAAGACACAGGACATCTCCATAAGGGTGTCTTTTGTTGTCAGCACACCTCCAAATGAGAGAGCAATTGGGCAGGGTGGTCGAACACTGCGACCCTGTTGAGCTGTCAGGTTCCTACCTTCCTGTCTGCTGCAAAATAAACTAATCTCTCCCCTTATAGGTGTATAATGGATCACCCTCAATGTTACAGGTAGACAAATACTCTTGTAAGAACTGGGGTGGGGGGGGAAGGCCACAGTAAAACATAAAAAATTTATCTGATGAGATGTAGTAGAGTGTGATGGTGGGTAATAGCAGCTAGAGATAATAGACCTGCTTCATCTAGCCAAGCAAAAGAAAGACGTGCTTGAGCCAGATGATGAAAAGCTCAGAATGACAGACCCCTTTTTCAAAAGGTACTCAAAGAAGGGTTCCTGCTTGGTTACACCAGTTTTTAGTACCACTGAGATGACACAGAACTAACAAAAAAACCCCTCTGCTCTTCTAATTCCTTAATATGCTGTTTGTGAAGTTTGGGTCTGCTATTTACATCTCCAAGCAAATTGCAGAGTGATTTCCCAAGATAGCTGATATCCAGTTCATTAAAATTTAATTCTCTGTCAGAGGGTCCAATGAAGCATGAAACAAGAACGGCGCATCTGTCTGCAGCAACACCTTACACTTCCCATTTACTGGGACAAAAACCTCCCCTACTCAGCTGTGTTCATCCCTACCATGTTCACTGCCACATTGCACGGAGCTGCAGAAACCAGAACCTGGAATGGCTGAAACCCTCCTTGAAACCCTCACACCTTGAATTTTAGGGGAACACAAGTAGGGCTGGACCTGCAGCAGAAATGTAGATCCATCTACAATGTGATGTTTAGCCCCAACAGCTAGAGACTGGCCCTGGACAAACTGCAGCAGAACGAGCTGGAAAAACAGTTAGTTACTGAGATCCTGTTGCAGGGACCAAAGTGGGCTTCCCACATGAAAATCAGAAAAACTGGGAAATGTTCAGTATCTGGAGCCTAAGGCAATGTTTTGATCAAATTCATACAATAGAAGTCTTCTGAACTCTTTGTAACATCTTTCCACTGTTCTTTGGCCATAAATGAGACTCATGGTCTCTTTTTTTACATAACACATTCCTTACATCAGACCTTTTCACTGTTCCCCATTATCTTGCTTTTTCATTTGGAAGAGATTTCAGGAAAGCTCCTTACCACATGGCCGCTCTCTCTTTTTGTTAATAATTAGTCTTAGAGAACTGTCAATCTGTTCTTACTTTGTGCTTGGTCACAGAATCAGCTCTGCTGCCCGTGGGGCTTCTATTCATTTACTTTTTCCTGCTGCTTTTCATCTTACTGCTTATGCAAGCTTTGGGCCTACTCAGTCTATCAGGGAATGTTGATTATTGTTTAAATGCTAACTTTTCCTTAGCAAGCTGGGCTGTGACCTGATCCATAGCCTCAGAGGGGTTCTTGCAGGCTCTGCTCTCCATGGCTGTGTGTCTTCCTTCCTTGTTGCTATTGAGGGATGTGGGTGAAGGTGCACACTTAGCTTCAAGATGCTGGCCTTGACTTGTTTGCTGATAAGCTTGCCTGTGTGGTCATCATGTAAGTGTCTGCATGCTACCCCCAGTTTAGTTGGGTTTCCGGAGAATAGCAAAAAACCAAGTCTCTGACACTAGCATGGCTCAAAGATCAAACTCTAAATCTGAAGCATGAAATGGTCCTGAACTAAATGGTTACAGTTCTTTTTTGATGTGAACAATACCTGTTTGTTTGTCCCTGGATTCTTTTTTCTTGTGTTCATTTTTAGAAATGCTTGAGTCATTTCCCTGGAAAAACATAATACAACAGAAGAACCCAAGAAGAACAGCACTCCATCAGAGTGGAAGCTCATTTGGCCCAAACTGGACAGCCATAAGTGTCTAAAAAAGAGCACATGAGCAGTGCAAATCTACTTCTCTCAGGGTCCTGAGGGAGCTCTCAGGCCTCAGTGGCCTTCTCTGGGACACATACCCAGTCTCCTGCCAAGGAGGTGGGCTGTGACTCAGTTCCTTCCTGAGTGATACGGTAGCTGTGCTCATCTCTGGGACCTGCACTAGAGAGCTGCTGTCCTGGATGAGCCTCTCAAAACTGCTAGGTCCTACTAAGCTGTAGCTTGCCATATGTAACTCTAGACATAAATACTGTATTCTGTTCTGTTCAGTTCAATTCATATTATTTTATATTCATATTCCATCCTATTATATACATATTCTGCTCTGTTCTATTCTATTCCCACTCTGAATGTACCTCAGCACTGAATTTGCCTTTTCTGTGACTGCCTCCCAGTGATGGCACGCACTGATGCTGGTAGATGAACGCAACACTGCTTCAGCAGTATTGTTGCCCTTTCCCACTGCTTTAGAGATCGTTACTGTCCCGTTTGTACAAACTACACTTGTTTGTTCAAGGCAGTTTGAAGTGCTTGAATGCATTCTTATTCTAGAGGCAAGTTAATGTATTTCCACTTAATTTTGATACACCACCTTCACAAACCTTACCTGGCTTTTCTCCCCTTTGATGAGCTCAAGAAAAATTACTTCAACTGCTTACATTTTAAATGTTTCTCAGATTTTAACACATTGTTACATCTAAGCTACCCATTTGGTAGATTGCTGTCTAGATGCATTGTCCACCTGGCAGATTACTGGTCCCTGGTTTTCTTTAAGGATGCTGACTTTTCCTCCTTTTTAATCCTGGGCGGAATTTGTGAAATGGTCCCTGCCTTATTAGAGGCACAATGCCACCCAAGGCTGGGCCCCCTCCTGGGGCTTTGTGGAAGGCGTTTTACTCTTCCTGGGAATAGTACACAGTGGTCTGAATACTTTGGTACTTTTAAACTTGTTCTCTTTACTTTTGTAGCATGCACAGCCTTAGTGAAAATTGCCCTGCTGATCTCCTCACACCTATTCCTGTGCAGTCACTTCTGACTTCTGGTGGTGTCCGGTGCTGCTGCGTGTGTGTGCTTCATGGAATCACTGAATGGTTTGGCTTGGAAGAGACCTTAAAGCTCCCCTGCGTGGGCAGGGACACCTTCCATTAGACCAGGTTGCTCAAAGCCCCATCCAACCTGTGATGTCCATGAGTGTGCGTATATGTACATGTGTGCACAATGGGACAGAAGTACAGTTTGCCAACACAGTGTATTTGTTGCTATCAGTTGCCAAAATCTAAAAAAGAGCAAGGGAAACAATTATGCTGTAGCATTATGGCTGCTCAACGGTCTGAAGTAACAGTGTAATTGTTGATTCTTAGTAATTGCTCGTGACTCATGAGTGGATGAGATAAAACAGGGACTTTTGCAAGAGAGTAGAATGACTGTTAAAGCTAAGACAGAAGAACTGAGGAAACCATTACCATAGCAAACTAGACATGGGGCTGGTGGACTCAGTTGCAGTCGCTCTTCATAAATATTGCACATTGGGTCCAAAAATGCCATTTTCACTCATACCTTTGCTTGTACTATTGCCTCGTGCTATTGCCTTTGGAAGACGATTTGGATTTTAGGTTACAATTTACACTTGCTGTGGTTCCATGTGGTTAATACTCTCAAAGCATAATTCTGCTGCATTTGTAATGCCAGGGTTTCTGAAGAGCCCTTTGCTCGAGGCAGTGCTGTGGGCAGAGAGAATGTGGTAAATGGGCAGCGGGGCAAGTCCTGCAGGGAGCTGGGCATGGTCTCTGTGTGGGTGCTGCTGGGGGTGCAGATGAGGGCTGGGCAGGAGGAGTCCCCAGGCACTTCTCTATTGCCCAGTACACAGTGTGTGCTTCTGCATCTCCCTTCTGAGGGACCAGCTTGTGGAATCACAGTTTCCCTTTCAGCATCAGCAATGCAGAGCTTTTCCACTGCCCTGTATGGTCCTTCCTATTTATATCTGTGTATAAGTGATCAAAATACGTCACTGACAGAATATACATTTCCCCTTGTTTCTAGAAAAAGACCTTATACAGATCCTGACATGGAAGTTAAGGTGTCATCTTTAAATTGCCCTGATGTCCCCAGCATCTGAGGGAGAAAGGACACCAGGGATGGGGAGCTGATAACAAAGCAGATACACCTTTAACATGTTTCACTATTAATGCAACGTCTGCTGTGGAGCAGACCTTGTACCCGGCAACAAGGAAACTGGGGTGGAAAGAAAGAAAAAAACCAAATCGAGGAATAACTGTATTGTACCTCTCTGACCCTGCCAGAGGTGAGGCACATCCTGGGTCAAGTTGGTTGCAAATTATGCAGCACATGCTGTTTTTCTTTCTTACTGCCACCCTGAATAATGCAGCATTAAAGCCACAGGAATTCTTTAGGAGTGTTCGTGCAGTGTTTGGGAGGCGAAAATGCCTTTCTCCCCAGAATGCGCTCAGCTAGACTGTCTACCCACCTCTCCCTAGCAGGCATCCCTGCGACTGGTCCTCTCACTTCCCTGTTCCATGCCCTCTGGCTCCCACCTCCATGGGACATGAGGCCCTATAGCTACACCTGCATCCATATGCAACTCCACGCAATGGATCTCCCTGGAATTCTCTGTGCAACACTGCAGAAGAGAGCATGTTTGCTGGAAGGGTGGCTGCTTTCACTGCCACTAGCACCAGCTCTTCTTGCTTTTGGGGGTTTTGGTCTTGTGCAGTGGGGCCTGTTTGCTCTGCAGTGGGGCTTGTGGGCATCCCCTGCCCTGCACTGCCTGAAGCAGCACACACACCCATCCCTGAGGCCATGGGTCACCATCAAGGCTGAGGTTGTAGGCATCCTCAATGATCAAAACTGCTGCCTTAGGTTAACTATAGATTGCAAATCAACTCCCACCAGTGCCAGCAAGTTGCAGTCCCAAGCCTGGGCACAATCTCATAATCTGAGCGGTGGGCAACATGGATCAGGTGCTGGTGTGTCTCCCAGCATCTCCACCACCACACTTCTGAATGGCTGCTGTGCTAGGGGTGAGGGAGAAGACTTGTTGCCAAACAGCTTTTACTGACAGAACTGAAGCTTTTAACTGGTCTGAAAATGCTGAAGAAACCCTGGGGGGAGCTCTTGGGGCGCAGTCACTGCAGGTTGCAGGAACCGCAGCCTGTCAGCTCTGCAGCCTGTCCTCCTCCTGTTCTTGCTCTGCTCACCCATCACTGCTGCTTCTGTGTGCAGCAGGGATGTCTTGGCCCATTTCAGGTATCTCTGTGTGGTAAGGATGCAAGAGTGGAAGAAAAACCTCATTTTTATTTTATAAAGGTAACTTCAGTCAAATACCATAGCAAACAACTGATTCTTGGCTCACCAAGATTAGCCTCCTACAAAGGCCCGGTCCCTCATGAAGTGTCATTTCAGTATATAAAATATTAAGCACTGAATTCTCTGCTCAGTGAGACACTTCTGTTCCCTCTCATAATTTCCCCCTCTGCAATAGCTTGTTTTGTTCTTGCTTTTAAAAGGGAAAGTGACAGATTGACTATTGTAACTGATATTAATTTAGAAATGCAGTGAAAATACAAGTATTTTCTTTCCTGGTCTTCTAATCCAAATTCTTCTTGGTGCATATAAAATGCCCAAATGGTGCTGCACATGCACTATCAACTACAGCTGTAAGGAGCCAATTGTCAAAGTATCAAAACATCATATTTGCTATTAATATTATCTATTAGAAAATAAGGCTCATTTATAACATACCTCTGGAAAAGTAAAGCATCATGGAAAATAGGAATATTTCAAACCCAGACATCCGGGCCTGGGAAGTAACCTGGGTTTTTTCACGTTCTAGCAACTGACTTAGAAGGCAGCTGTGTGCCTCCTTGGATAAATTCAAATGGACAAGCTGACAAAGCAGTGAGAAGAGTGACACTGTATTAGATTTCTCTTTTAATTAGTCATTTTAATCGCTGCAATTCACAGTGCAGGCTGCACGGGATTTTCTGATCTCCCTGATGACAGGTTTTTAACCCCTAAGGCATTTCGTAGGGATGTTTAAGGAGATAAATCCGGACTGAACACGTGTCTGGAGTTGTCCCTTCATTTGTTCATGGCTCATTCCGCTGTTGTGGTAACACCTCTCTGTAGGTGTGGACTTGCTGCATGGTACATATAACACAGCCCTAACAGTCGCAGCATTTCCAGCATACCCTGAGTCCTGTGTGGGATTTGCAAGGGCTGTGTTTCCCTCATTCTTCTGTGGAGACTTGAAATTCCCATTCACTAATAATTTTCAACACCAGGCACTTAAAAACCTTTAAAAATCCAGGGGCTTGGCAGCTTATGGGGCCAAATAAAATGGGAGCCTTAGCATGGCATTGTCACTCTACCACTTGTATTTATGGCTGGTTGTATATATGCCATCATTAGACATGACGGTGTGTATATAAACCGGTTTCAAAATGTTATTTATCTGCACGGCGGCAGCAACAGGTCCCAGTGGTTCCCTGGCAGAGCTCTTGCATGCAGTCTTTGCCTTCAAAAAGCTCCTTTTCAGGAAGTTGTTGCACTGGTGGTGGATCTGCTATGCACCAGACAGAGGTAACATGGACGGCTCTCTGGAAAGCTCCCAGCGCCTTGGCTGCTGTACTGCTGTGCACTGCGATAAAGTTGAGGTCTGTTCCCTTGTACCACCTTTTACCTTGTCAAAAAGTTGTCTGCTGACAAGTGGGCGCTGCTGATAGGGCTCTGCTTTGGACTGTGTGCTAGCGATCCCCTCCGAGAACCAATGGTGAGCAGAGGAGCCTTCACCAACACAGGCCGAGTTCTCCCTCTAACTGCCTTGCTGAGGCTCATTATAAAATGCTAGCTAGCAATGGGTCTGGGAAAACCTGCATTGTATCTGTCTCCATGCATGAGGACCATGAGTGCTTTCTAAACAAGCTATACTGCAGGTCTAAATCCTTATATCTACTAGACAGAGTAAAATAAAGCAAATTAAATGAATTACAAAGACTTAGCAAGCTTTTAGTTTCAGTAGTGCTGAGGACTATCCGCTTATCTCTGTACAGACAGGTTTTTGTAATGGTAATTAGGCATTACTCTGCCATTGTGCCTTGCAACAAAAATGGGTTTCCCTGCTGTTTTCAAACCTTGATCAGGCTTCCCTTCGGACTGCTGTGCTAGCGGCTGTGAAAATGGCAGGGAATTATTCTTCTGATTTGTAGCCATCACTTCTGCTTTCAAACAACTGCGAGACGGCTCACAGCCAGCATGTGTTATGCTGGTGCAGTGTGAGGACTGTGGCAATTCAGCAGGGTCTTTTCTCCACGTTTACAGAGCCGCTAAGGGCAGATTGACACTGCAGAGGTTGGTACTGCCGTGTAACGTGGCGAACAATTGAATAGTTGTCTGCCTTTTGGAGGCCCTGCCATTTTAATTGTATAGGTGCTTTTATTTTGCTACCCAGAGCAATCAGTGAGGCTGGTAACTTATTACAGCTTGAAATGCAGCTAAGGCATTGATGCTGACAGCAGGGTCCCTGCAGCTCGGCTGAAAGAGCCCAGGAACTGACAGAGGTGAGAGGACAGGAGATCTTCTGGTGCCTCCGAGGGGCCCACGGGCGGTCCTGTTGGAGCCCTGTCAAATCCGGCCTGGAATCATGGGCTCCTGTGAGAAATGGGTGTGTTGAGCATGTCGGGACTCAGCTCAGAGTTGGTGCTGCAGCTGGCGGGTCTGGCCAGCACAAGCCCTATAGTGACGGGCTGTATGGGAGCTGTGCTTGTCCCTGCCAGGTCACATCCTGCTTTCTCCCGCCCTTTGCTCTGCGAGGGAACATCTTTCTTGGATGTTTTCCTGCTGGCCGCAGTCCCCTGTGGTGGGGAAGGCTCTGAGCAGCGCAGCCACATCCTTGTCCACCAGTGGTCCCCCAGTCTGGGACTGGGGACATGATGAGCCCCAGCAAAGAAAGGGAGCCTTTTCAGTGAGGAGGGCAGCCCTGCATGGCCCTGACATGGCAGCAGCCACTGTGGGCACAGACTGGCCATGGTGCAATCCCCAAATCCACTCATCTTCCAGAAACCAGCAAATTTTAAGGGAAGAGGAAGGAGAGGTTCATTTGCCCACAGCTGATAAATCCATGCATAGAAGTGCATATTCAAACAAGCAAAAGATGCTGTAGGATACATCTCATTAGCATACACTTCTCTTTTTACTAATCAAGTCCATGTGAATAACTTTGCTTATGATTGTGTTTGATTGTATTAGTGAATTATAGGCTTGAAAAGTCGTCTTTTTTAAGCCTGCAGAAGGCAGCAGCATTATTACTGAACTATTTTTAGACAATTTTGCAGATAGCATACTCTTGTTTTTCACTGTTTCATTATAATAGGATTTTACACAGAGACCTCCAAGGGAAAGAAAATGTGCCCCACACAGGTGGCTATTAGATAGGTTTGTATGGTAAGAAGTTACATTTTCTGAGTCGTAAGTCACACACCCTTGCACTGTCTGCCAAACAGAAATGGTGATTCCATGCCAAAAATACTGTGCCCGCTGATGTTGCTACTGCTCCTGGCAATGCAGCAAACCCATGAACCAGACCTGTGGCAGGCATTAAAGCCCAAGGCCAGTAGTCCCAGCTTTTGAGCAGACCTTGGTTTGTGGCTACACCTTTTGCTAAGCTGGAATTGGTACTCAGTAAAAAAATCTGCTTTCTTTGAATGGGCTTTAAGATCCAGGCTAAGGGTGATATGCTGGATTGCAGTATTTATGCACTCTGTAGATCTTTTATACTACATGTCTGAAAGCACTTTTGACAAAGGTTGATACTGCGCTTCAATTGAACAATGAAGCCATATGTGCGACCCACATTGGACAGATCTATCATTGAAAAGTGCTGAACATTACGAATGTTAAGGAAGAAATATTGTGTGTTACTTTAGATGTGTAATTAACAAAGCCTGTTGATAATTAGGCCATTAGCAGCACCCTATCAGATCAGAGGGCAGATCAGCAGTCCTTATGGAAAGGGGACCTATGCAGTTTCTCATCACATTGTGGCTATTGTGGATTCACAGCCTCTCTTCTAGGGGTGGTTTAGGCCAAGTCAGTAATGCAAAGAAGTAAGTAAAAGGAAGATGTCATGATTTCTAGTGTGACTTCCACTTGCCAGTTTCACTAAACCCAAAACTTTCCAGGTAATTTCAGAGTTAGAAGAAGGATATGAAAGTTCATATGCTGCCATCTCCACAAGGAAAAATGAGAAATTTATGAGATATTTCCCTCGGTCCAGCCTTTCTGGGTATTGTGACCGATCAACGAGAAATACTACCAGTAACTGGGCAAAGAATAACTCAGCCTTTCTTTTTAGATCACCATTATATGCAGTTGTGGTTTTAGTTTAGCGGTTTTGGATTGCCAAAGTAAAATTGAGCAGGGTTAGAAGGGAGGTTAACTCCTGATCTACATGCTTACTGATGAAGGAAAAGATAACTCCCACCTCCATTCTGTTCTGACTGCAGCACTGCTAAATAAAACCCCATGATGCCACTACAGTTTAAAAGCTCACAAACAAAATTGCATTTTAAAATCACACATAACTTGCCTGAATTTACAATATACCAAAATGAATGGGAGATGTTTTCTGCTCCAGTGATGAAGAGTGATTTATCTGTCAAGCCTGGAGTTATAATTACAGGTGAAAACTGAGTGAGTATGGAATGTGGATTTCCTTGTAACATTAAACCTCTGCAGCAGTCCCTTCAGGCCACAGAGGTTTTAAGTCCATGGCATAGCACAGCTTCAGCCCTTGGTAAAATTTATGGGCAGTTGCTCTCTTTCCAAATGATTTTCCAGAAGGGGAGTGATCTGAGACAGCCTGGCAGCCCACCCAGACCATGGGGTGCAGTGAGAATCATGAAACCATATGGGGGAAAAAACTCTGAGTTCTGTCTACTCAGTATTTTAATAAACTACTTGGATCTTGTTATAGAATCAGCACCTGTGTGGAAAGCTATGCCCAGTTACAGATGGGTGTAGCTTCCCATGTTACAGCCACAGGCAGTGATCTGATCTCACAATGCCCTAATCCCATCTAAGCAAGAGTTACCAGGCCAGGCTTGGAGCTGGTGGGGTGCAGGAATGGGCGCAGTGCTGCAGCAAGTGCAGTGGCAGTGGGCTTCTGACATGCCAGGAGAGCAGTGGGACAAAACAGGAGGCAATTTTCCTCTCATAGGACCAATACTGGACTGTTGTACAGTGTTCTGCTGCATGTATTTTAAAGAAAAATGTTCTGACTGAATCACCAAAATTATTTGAGGCGTGTAGAAAGAAAATTCATATCTGGCAAGAATTAAAGAGCTCCACGTGCTTATGCTGCCTGAAATGCAATGAAATGGTGTTTTGTGTACATGTTTTCAGGGAGATACTGTATGGTATTAAGAAACTTTTTAATGTAGTTGAAAAAAACAAAGGAGCCTGACTGGGAGCTAAAGCGGAATTAATTGGATTGGCAAAAAGGCGTGAGTTTTGAAAATGCTGGAGTTTAACTTTGGGTCAGCTTCTGCAATGAATCCACTAAGAGCAGGTAGAACCTTTTCTAGCAGACAGAGGAAGCCCACACTGTCATTCCTGTACAGGGGGGTGATGCACATGGTGTGCATGTTGTGGTGAGGTCCTTCCTGCGACACTGTGATCCATCCAGCTGCACAGAAGGCTTTAGTTCCAGAGACCATGCTGGAGCCTCACACCAGTCATTGTCTCTGTGGCCACCAGTCTCTGTGGCTTACAAAATGCAGGGGTGATGGCTCCTCTGGATGTCATGAACCTGTGGCTTTCTGTGGTTCCCAGCTGATGTTTATCCTCCACAAGGGTTATCTGTGACTTTGTAAATACTCTATGGACTTTCCTATCCACTCATTATGGAAAGGGCTCTTGGGGGTGTCTGGACATCCTTGTGTCTCAAGGTCAGATGAACTTCCCCGTGAACTCTACCTCCTGGTTCCTATGCTGTTGTTTTTAACAAACAGCACTTATTTTCTGAAACAAAAGCATGGATAAGTTTCTTCTGTCCTCCCTTTGAGACTCAGAGCTTCCTTGGAAATTATCCATTCCTATTGTGCTAGAAGCGAGACTCACAAACCATGACAAGTCTTATCACTTCCTCGGTGTGCTGCTTTAATCATGAGTTACACTGGAAAGCTGTTCTTGCTGAGTGCACTCCTGAGCCCTTTCAGTGATGGCACAAGCTCTGAGCAAGCTGCACCCCCAGCACGGCAGACGTGGGGCACACAGCCCTGTCCTGGGCCATGGCCTATCCCTGTGCTCCTCTCTGTGAGAACAATTGCTGCCTGAGGCACCAACAGACGGGATTCCTTGTTCAGCTGGAAACACAGGTACTTGTATGAAGGCAATTATGGAATGTCTCTGCCCAAGGTACTCCCTTGTAGCAGCGTGTTCAGCCTTGTGGATGAAGAAGAAACTGGTGATCAGGTGAAACTCTACCTAGCTCTTCAGCTGAGTGTACATACACACCTGCACACATACAAAGAAAACTCATCTTTTTTCCAGTGAATCCTAAGAAGAGATTATAATAAGATTTTGAGCATACACTGCTGTTATGCATGTTGACATCAACATTTCCAAGGCACATGGGAAGCGTGAAAGGAGATAAGATGCAAAATGGTTCTGTAATGCATGCTGAGGATTTTCTGGGGAAGAGATTTTGCTTGCTAAGTTTTCAAAAATAACAGTGACATCTAAAAAAGAGGTTTTTATTTTCCTTTGATTAAAAGCGTGCAGTCTCCTGTAGTTAATTATCATGGGGGCACTGCTGGCCCAGGTAAAGGGATTGCTTCTATCCATACCATTAGCACCCAGCAAGACAAAAATATTCCAGAGTTAATTATGGATTTCGTAACAAGCAATTATCAACAACTCCATCATCCTCACTCTGGTTCATGAACAGCAACTTCGCTTGTTTGCTGTGTGGGTGCAGGGTGACTGTCTGACCAGCAGAACCCCTGCAGTGGCATCAGCAGCACTCCTGCAGTGGCACCAGCACCACCCCTGCAGTGGCACCAGCTGGTACATGCTTTGTACACTGCCCAAAGGATGATACCAACCCAGCAGGGTCAGGAGCTAGTTGCCTGTGTCTTGGGCACAGAACCAAGTAAAAAGATAGCCAGTGCCATCTAAATATGCCTGCCAGCAGCTGTAGAGAGGAAGGAAGAGAAGGATAGTGAGACTGAGGGTCAGTCTCCATTTCATTAAAGGTGGCAGAGACAAGACGAGGGCATTAAAGCTGTAACAATGGTGCTATCTTCACTGAGTCCACGATCAGCTGGTGGCTTTTCCACCAGTGACAGACTAAGAAATTAAGAATTTCATTCCCATGGCCATTGAAAAGCTGACAGGACAAGCCACCATTGAAATGGTGAAATGTATTAAAAAAGCATGTACGCCTGCATTAACTGCTGCTCGCAAAATGTACCCCAAACCACGTCCATGCAGTGTCCTGATTTAATGTGAATTATGTGTCTGATTAAGGCTTCCTCTGGGCTGCCCTGGGGATGGGACCCACAGCTGTGTCTAACAGCAACCACAGTCAAAGGAAAAGCAGTCTAAGTGTTTGCCAGCCTGTCTGCAAGACTCCAGCTGATGATTTTGTGCAAAGTGAATGAATAAGTTTTACTCATATTCCCCCCCAGAAGACAGGTAAGAAGCCAAAAAACCAAGTAAGAAACACAGCCACAACAGTAAATGTGTTTGCTTTAAGGAGTGGAAATCACAGTTGTGTTTCTAGACCATGAAGCTACAGGCTTCCTCAGATTGAATTAATTTAACGGGTTATACATTTCTCCCATAGAGATATGTGTGCTGAAATGTGCATCTCCAGACGAGTGTAGGGTGATCTGGCAGACACCCCTGTACCCCTTATCAAGGTGCAGGCGCCCTGTCTGCCCCTTCCCTGCAGACCTGGCCAAGCTGTGGCTGTAAGTATGGGGGGAGTTGAAGGCTGCATGAGCCTTCCCAAGCCAAAACCACCATGGGAGCCAGAGCTATATACAGCTGGTTTTGCGGCAGCAGCCCTGCCAAGCCTGAGCTCCCACCTTCACCCTGCTTCCAGCTCTGGCTCCTGCCTAGGGCTCTCTACTGCATCTTCACCAGAAAGGCCTTGTATTTGGATTTTCTATTCCTCATCTGGCCAAACTGTAATTCATCTTCCATCAGATATGTTTTCCTCACTGTTCCTATTACTCTGCTCCTCACATCCACTTTTGCCTAATGGTGTCTGTAAATAATGAATTTGCATAATAAGCATTATTTATGAAAACCAATTGCATCCTGTGTAGGTGACCTTGTGGCTTCAAGCAAGCTAATAACCATTGAAGTTCCGACAAGATAGTACAGTGATACATCACTGCTCCTTCAGATGAGGAGAGAGCCGATCATCCACAACACAGGTATATGGATGCAGCAGCAGTCAGGGGTATATAAAGCTGCTAATTAAGCATGTGAGCTACATAGAATCATGGAATCATAGAATAGTTAGGGTTGGAAAAGACCTTAAGTTTGCCAAGTTCCAACCGCTTCCATGATCAGGGACACCTCACACTAAACCATGTCACCCAAGAGGTGCAAGCTCACTTTGCCTAATTTATTGGGGGAATAAAGCCCAAAGTATTGGAAACAGGAATTCACTGCACTCCGTACCAAAATGACCGCAGTAGTGATTGAATGTGGCCAGGCACTGCAGACCTGGGAGGCACGAGCCATGCCAGGGAGATGTGGGTGTCCTTGGGCTCTGCTGGTCCAGTGCCTGCGCCAGAGGCCAGGCTCGCCCCTGCTGGTGCTGCTCTGGATGCTGCAGGCACAGCAGTTGTTTGCCTGCTGTGCTCTTGCTGCCCACAGGCCTCTTGTTACATGTGTTACTTGTTGAAAAAAGCACAGTGCTACTGAAAATGACAGAGCAAAGTCAAATGACCCATTTATTATGTTACAGGTCATTTATTGCACTGTTACAAGAATTAAAAGCTGTATTATTCGGTGATGCTTTTGGTTAGGTTTCTGGTAACATTTAAATATTGGTAATATTTTACAAATAAAGTCCATATGATTTTGTCTCTCTTTTTCAGGAAAACTGAATTTGGTTGCAAAGTAACTCATTCCAGGCCTGAGACTTGATTCATATAGTTTCAATTTAAACTTGATTTCTCTCACTTCTTAAACTGTTAATTCATAAGCCCTTCCTATTCACATGTACCTATTTCCATCCGTAAGCTACATTTCCTGTTCTTTTCTTTCTTTGTTGCAAAAGTTCCAGTGGTCTTTATGAAATCTCTGAAATGGAAAGAACCCTGAAAGGGATACTTCAGCAGCACAAACTCTACAGGGAAGCAACACTACACTGGGAGTTGGGGACCAATAAGAAGCTGAAAAGACTCTCTCTGAGGGGAGACACAGGCTGGAGGTTGGGGCCGAAACGTGATGTCTGTGGCTGTAGCATTCCACTGGTGAAGAGGCAACTGCAGGGGAAATGCTGAGCTCCCTCCAGGGTTCGGGGAGAAACGCAATGAGAAAGGAGCAGGAAATTAAAAGAAGTTAAAAGGATAATAACAGCAAGGTCCAGGTCCCAGGAACTGGTTAAATGCTCGTCTGCTGGAGCACTGCACGATGGCGCTGGGGCGAGCAGAGGCTGCTGCGCTGCTCCAGTGAGCTGGGGCTGGGGAGGGCTGTGAAGAAATTCACAGGGCCCAGGCAAAGCAGTGCCACAGGCAGCCCGGCACAGCCTGCCTGAGGGCAGACACAGCCAGGGGAGAAACAGCTCCTGGTCCCATCCAGGTACTGAATCAAGAAAACCAGCATGCTGCTTTTCTTATTGTCTCATTAAAGATCACTGTGCAACTGCATGCCAGGAAAAGATTGGATTTTAGGGATGTGTACAAGATGGAGCAATAATGAATATCACTGTTGTACAAATCATTAGTCTGGCCTCACCTGTGAAGCCCTGTGCTGTGTGGCCACTTCTCCCTCCATGGAAGTATGACACCTGTAAGGGTATAGCTAACATAAAAATATAGGGAGCATCAACATCACAGTAAACAGCCATAAGAGTGTGTGCAATGTGAGTATGTAAAATACTGGCAGAGGAGATAGCCAGTACTGTTTTCTTTGCTTTGTAACACGAGAGTCTCAGTGTGATCACATATATCAGAAGTTAGAAATAACTGAATAGAGCAGTAAATAAAAGGAAGTTTTCCTTGCACACTGCAGAGCAGGTGCTCTGGTCAAGAACTTGAGGTTAGAAAGGAGCTGGGTGCTGCTGGGCACAACAAAGTGCCTGGCCCAGCTGGACAGCAGAGGAGATGCTGCATCCAGGAAAGGCTGCACCATGACCCATTGCCCTGGAGGGTCCTCCTGTGCTCCACAGGGGAGGTGGGATCCTGTTTGTCTCCACCAGGCCCTCCTTCAGTGCAGCAGACAGAGGAAATTGCTGGAGACAAGCACACTGAGCTCAGACCCAGCCTGGCAATCTCTAAGCTTAATATCCCTTGCAAAGCTAATCAGAAATTATGTTTTCTCCCATGGAAATTTCTCATAGGAAAAAAAGCATGGAAGTAATTTCCATTAGAACCTTCCATAAAAGTGAAAACATTTTTTTTTTCAAAGGGGAGAAGGGGTTGCTAAATTCCCAGATTTCCACCTATTCTCAACTAAGCTGCCTCCAGGGGTCTGTTTTCAAACTCGAGGTCTCAATTCTGTGCAGAAATGCAATATTTTCAAGCACACCCACAAGACTGACAGAATTCAGCCTAATCCAATATTCACGCAAAAATCCAATGTTGCACTAAATTATCATCATATGTATGCGGCTGTGACTGAGAAAAATCTTGGAGCTTCAGCAGTAGGGAAAGCCCCGGCCTGTGCTGCTCTTCCAAGGCTCCTTCAAGCCACAGGCTTTGCTGACTCCACCATCCCAACCTGTGCCTGTGTGCCCAGATCAGCCTTGCTCAGCAGCTTCACATTAGACAGAGCTTATAGCAATATCCTCTGATCAGCTATACAGTATGATTTTAGTGGCATTTCCAAATCTTTAAATGGCAGCAGGGCAGATCACTATTAATTGAGCAGCTCCCATCTGCAGAAAAGCACTGTATGCAGTGAGAACTGTCTGTCAGGCACAGGGAACCATGGTGAGGACCAGCTCCTGCTTCTGCTGGCTGCTCTCCACAAAGGTATGTTTGCTTTTGGTGGACTTCCATGGGCGCTTGAAATCAGTGTGCCATGGACACGTCTCTAATGTGTCATACCAGTTTCCATCAACCATCTCTTTGCAGGAGCTCTGTGACCCTCCCATCTGTAACCCTCAGAGAGCACTGCCACTATATTTATGTCCGGTTATAACTGCCAGAGATCAGAACTTACACTGGGGTTTGACAAACCTAGAGCAGAGGCTGGTGCTGAGGAGCTGTTGGGATGTGGCTGGAGCTGCTTCCACACAGAGTTCATGTCCCTGTGACACCCATCCCTCTGGGCTCAGCAGCTGTATGGTGCTGGCCCTGGAACAACCATCAGCTCTGTGGTGAAGGTGCACTGATATCAGGACATCTCAGACAAACATAGACAGCAAGCCCTTAGCCCTTCATATGTGCCATGGGGGCTGGCAGTTGGTTCCTTACACACTTTCTGGGTGACCTGCCCTCTTCACAGAAAACTTTTTGAAGTTCACTGTCCCAAGGGTTACTGGTGTATAAATGGGCATTACGGGACTGTGCGCTACTATCATGCAGTAGCAGATCTTGAGCAAATAGACTTAAATGTGCCTCTTGTTAACAGTCTTTCCATTTTAAATGCAATCAACAAATTGCTCTTTCCAGTGAAGCAAGATGGAAGTACTGAGGAAATAGTAAATGTGCATTAGTCGTGACAGATAATTCACTGCACAATCGTGCAATTATTATTATTTCTGACAAGTCATAAATAATGTAGCAGAAGAACCGGTGCTGATGAGAGGGAAGTGATCCATCACTTCTGTTTATCAGCTCTGCCTGAAAGAGGAGAAAGAATCACAGAATCACAGAATGGTCTGGGTTAGAAGGGACCTTCCGTCTAGTTCTACATCCCCTGCCATGGGTAGGGGCACATTCCATTATAGACCAGGTTGCTCAAAGCCCTGTTCAACCTGGCAGTGAATATTTCCAGGGATGGGTGTCTCTGACTTGGAGCCCCTCTAGGCTGTTTCTACTGCTTTCCACCCAAGGATCACTCCTTGGTAAAGTTCTGCCAAGGAAGGTAAAACATTAAGAAATATGAGAAGTAAACCAAAATATCCATCACAGTTACTAATAGAAGTCCTTTTTTTCTGTAGATTAGCTGTCTCGAGGCCTTGCAACAATAGCAGACCAGCACTGGCAAGGGATGGCCTAAACCACATGTACAGGAAAACACCCAGATTTCCTCTGAACAATGGAGCAAGACAACATGCTCACAGTTATTTTGATTTTTTGAAGAATTAAGATAACAATTTGGATGGATGAGTGAGGGGAAAGGTAAAGAAAATTACCTAGTAGAAAAAGTTCCGGATTTCAAAGTAGTGGCTCATTTTGTCTTGGAATAGAAGGAAAAAAACCTCCCTTTCTCACTCTTTTCTAGCCGATTTAGTTTAATGAGTTTTCATTTTTTCAATAATTCCACAAGTGTAATATTGATGTGGAGAACCACAAGCCCTATCACATATAAAATGCCCTTCCTGAGAGCTATGACATTTCACTGAGATGATAAAACTTTGGCTGAAAACTAGCCATTGGCAAACACAAAGTTTCTCTGAGTTTGCTGAAAAAATGAAGCTGGGCATAAATTGCAGCCAGCTTATTGCCCTTACAGGTTACCTTGAACAGCTTGGTCAGGTCAGCACTGAGAACCTCAAATATTCTGCAAAATATAAGTATTTTTAAAAAATCACTGTAAACTCCTTGCTTGATTTTATAACATCAAATCCTGCCTTCATTTTACCTCCTCAGTCTTCCATTTGCTTACGAGAGCATGGAGTCCCCTGCTGATAGCAAGCTGTGGTAAATTAAGTTTATCATTTTTAAAAAATACATGTTTGAGATATAACTGTTAACTCCAGCTGAAATAACTCTATAAATTTCTCTTGCATGCAAAGAAATCTAGTCAGGAGATTATATCTCTAAAACTATGTGATTTATGTATATAAATGTTAAAGACATCAGCTAATCAGGAAGCTTAAATAATGTCAGAAGCTCTGAGTGTGTCTGTGTGCCAGCATCCAGCACATCCTACCTGAGTATGCAAGCAGGGGAAAGATGGAACATCCTTCTCCTAATGAAATACCCACTTTGGCAGGGTACCTGACAGCCTGCTTTGAGGGCACCTCACCGTGGCTGCTCTCCTAGGGGCTCCTCTGGGCAATGAGTCACAGGAACTCTGGCCATAGAAGCGATCCTCATTTCATGGGACTGATGCTGTGCTACTGAATATTTGTCTCGAAAACATGAATGCAGTTTTCCCTGGACCTTTCATCTCTCTGCTGCCTGAAGAAAGTTGCTTTGGGAGTCTATGGCCTTAGAAGCAGACTGGTTTTCATACTGGAATAGCGGGGCTTACAACAGCATTTCACTTCAGGGTTGGGCGTTAAATGATGCTCTGACAGTGTTACATGGACATGCTGGATTCATCACCTTGCAGATGGCAAACTTCCACCTGCGAGCAGATGAGTTCCTCAGTTGGGCCCCTGCACCAAGTCCAGTGGATCATGGCTGAGAGGAGCCTGGGCACCCAGCATACGGCTACTGACAGAGGGAATGGGCATCTCCTGCATCCTGGCTAGGGACCTGTGGTGTCCCAGCCAGAGAGCTGTGGCTGGGTAAGCACTCTGGGCAGAAGAGATCCTGATAGGAGTGACTACTCTAACCTTTACTATGCATGGAAACACAAGAATCCATGGTTCATCCCAGACTGCTGCTGTTCCCTGCTCCAAGCCTAAGGATAGCCATGTGACTCTGACCAGGTAACTGTGTGAACTGAGGTAATCTGTGCTGGAAGCTGCACCTCCTCTGTCTGACCTGTAAATCATTTACCTGTCAACCCAGCTGAGCACCAAATTTGGCAGAGATGAAACAGAAAAGGGTTCAAAATGAAATAATGCAATATCATTCCATAAGGAAAAAAAAAAAGAAAAAAAGCAGGAATAATCTGCATCCTTGCTACACACATTCTTCCAACAGCACAGCCCTGGCTGTGTCACTGCTTCGAGGGGTGACACTTTGCTGTCTGTCCTTAAATCTGCTGTGGGGTCGTTTCTGGTCTCCTGCCTAGTTCATGCACTGTGAGAAACATTAGCTAGTAATTCCTCATGCTTCTTTTTCATCCTGTTGTTGGATATCATGATGTCTTCCATGCAGACAGCTCTTTTTCATGCTACAGAGTTTCAGTATATGTGGTCACATTTTACATGAAAGCCCATGGCCACTGCTGGTGCCCTGCTCTGTGCATCTACTGGCTCTCAAACAAAACCATTTGAGCCACAAATCAGTGGAAACTGGAAGAATATTCTGGGATTGCATGGTTTAACCTCTTTTCCAGTTTAGTGCTGTCAGGCAGAGTGCAAGACTGTCATCTTTACATTTTGGTCTTTCTCATTCCTGCATTCTCCATACTTTGTATTTATTTTGGTGCATTTTCTAAATTTATAAACAAGACTGCCACATTTTGTGGCTTCAGGATTTCACCTGCAAGTCAGCACATGTTTTCCAGACATATGCTCTCTTATTCCCAGCGCTGGGTTTAAGTTCTGATTTGCACAGATATTTAGGATCTGGGATTTGGAAGTTCATAGAATCATAGAATAGTTAGGGTTGGAAAGGACCTTAAGATCATCTAGTTACAACCCCCCTGCTTTCTGATACAGCTCATGCTGGTTAATTGGTTTTATGGACATTTGATTTGACCTGGTAGCTGTTTGTGTCCTCTGCTACATCTCTCACAGTGGAAAATGTGATTATTTTTCCATGTTGCAAAAATAATGATCTTACAGCCCTGATACTCTAAAGATATAAATAAGGTAAAATCTGTAGAAAGAGGTCATATTTTTAATAAACATCTGATAGGTGAAATTTCAGATCTAAAGAGCTTTTGTTTCTGAAATACTGCCTTTTTTCTTCCAGCTGAAGGTAAGGTGGTAAGATAAAAGATCCTGTCTCTGCTATAAAACTCCCTTGTTTATATCCTTAGAGCACTATAGCTACAGCAGCCCTACTGCTGTACCACGTGAGACAGGCAGCATCATTTCTGTCCTCTGAGGAAAAGTATGGCAGGTTTGGAATTTCAATCAATGGTTCAAAAAATAGTCTCATGAAGCTGCTTATGTAAATGATTATTTGATAAAAAGTCCCCCATAAGACAGAAATGTTTGCATTCCCTTCCTTTAGCTTTACATAACAACGCATGCAAGAAGAAACTCCTTTTATGTTTGGTGCTGCACTGAGCTGTTGGTAATGCATGTAAGCTTTACACATATTAAAGATTATTTCACTTAACTATATGCTCCAAGCTCTTTTTAATTGCAAACAAGGATAAAAAGCTGAAATACCATAAATATAAAATTTTTCAGGGGGTTTCTTAACGTTTGCTGAAGCAACATTTGCTTTGCTGGATGTGCTGAATATGAACACCATTTGCTGTATTGCCCACGTAGCTCTGCAGAACTGCCACGGAGGAAACACACAGCTGTTGCAGCTATCGGAGCAGTGCTCAATCCCTCACTATGCAGCTGCCCTCCAGCCACCTCCTCTGCTCCCACTCAGAGGTGTCAGGCACTGCAGAAGCCATGGAATGGGGAGGGCTGGGAATCTGCCGGGAGGTGCTGGCTGGTGCTCCAGCATGTCATCTTCAATTCATCAGTTCAAACCTGCAGAGCAGTGCTTCCACTGCTGGGTATGAAAAATGTGAAAGCAGCAGCTTGAACCTGCTGAAGTCTGCAGGTGGGAAGAAGCCTGTGTGTGCCTGCCTGGGCAGCCCTGGGGTCAGGGCAAACCACTGGGGCATGAGGCATCATAGGGAGAGAAAGTTGGCTATGAGCAGCAGCTGGAGCAGAGCCCAAGGCACACCACCATGGTGAGTCCCTGCGGCATATCCCCATAGTGCATCCCCGTGGCACATCACCATTGCACATCCCTGTGGTACCTCCACGTGGTGCATCTCCCTGGCACATTGCCATGGAGCATCCACATGGCACATCCACATGGTGCATCCCTGTGGCACATCCCTGTGGCATGCTGAAGGAGGTGAACCACATGCAGCCCTTGCAAGAAGCCTTGCCTTCCAGAAGCTAGCATTTATCATGATACAAATGTTATTCTAAGCTTTCAATTGGTGACATAATTAATGGGATACAAAGCATACCTTGCATCATACAATACATCAAACAAGATGTGATATATTGCACACATCAGAGAAACTATTACTTATTGCAGACTTGTCCTGCGCATTTTTCTAAACCTCACAGTCCAGTTTATGAGCCGCAGTGTTGTGTGGGTTTTGCCTGTTCAGGTGTCTCTTTCATGATTTATTTATTTTTCCTAATTTTTATGCATTTATTCAGTCTCCTCCAAATAGTGGTGATTATTTATCCCAAGAACACATGGAAGTGAACACTGCTTGGCTGGTATTCAGCTGTCTGGATGTACCTCATTTGTCTCACATTTGCCTTGAACATAAGCCATAAGCCACCATGGCCACTCAGAAAAGCACCCTATTTTTCTGCAAAATAAAGACATAACTCTGCAAAACAAACACACAAATACAGTGTAAACTGCATTGGGCTTGCATGGTGAGGTTTTGGCGGTGGTGGTGGGCTACAAGGGTTCTGTCAAAAGCTGCTGGAAGCTTTCCCCATGTCCAGTGCAGCTGATGTCAGCCGGCTCCAAGACGGGCCCACCACTGGCCAAGGGGTGGGGGGAAGGTGTTTTTATATTGGGTTTTTTTTCTCACTATCTTACTCTGACTTGATTGTTAATAAATCAAACCGATTTCCCAAGTCAAGACTGTTTTGCCAATGATGCCAACTGGTGAGTGATCTCCCCCAGTCCTTATCTCGACCCACCAGCTTTTCATTCTGTTTTCTCTCCCCCATCCAGCTGAGGAGGGGAATGACAGAGCAGCTTTGGTGGTATCCAGCCAGGGTCAGCCCACCACAAAATATGTACTTCACTATTTTTTTCTGCACTTTTTATTAAATAAGAATCAAGATTTCTCTCTTTTCCAGAAACTATTTTTGCTTCCAAGCCCTTTTCCACCTGCAGTTTCAGGTCTCCCTTCCTTACAGTTTATATCCAGCTATTTCTACTGGGAAAGGGGTACTGAAAAAAGAATGGATGGAATAGAAAATGAAACAAAGATATTGAAGATTTGAGAAGGGGAAGGTCATTGCAGATCCACTCCCCCCCACTGTTCACAAGAGGGTTTCCCCATGCCCAGAATTATTTTTCACCAAACATAATAGCCTGATTACAGGTTTTGCAAGATGATTCTGCCTCCCCACATCACAAATAACTTCCCTGGGTGCTGGGTCACCACTTCCATCACCATTTCCATCCCATGAGATCTCCTCCCTGTCTCTGGGTGGGAACAACTGCCTATTTCCTCTCTCACTAATCTCAGTTTGCCACACGGAGTGCCATTGCTCTTCTCTTTTCTACATTTCTGACAGTTGTGGGGTGGAAATTAGGGATGGACCAAAGGCAGGACTAAGGTCAGTTGTACTACATAACTGCCCTGCATCAGATCAGAATGAGGTATTTCCATCCCCTGCATGGGCTGCTGCACTGTGCCATGTGCTGTCCCCACATTGCCGTACGTAAATGGCCAGCTGTTGGCTTTCACTGTCAGAGCACTTCCTGAGAGCTGTCATGAAGACAGTGTAGGCAGACAAATCATTGGCCAGAAATTACTGGCAACCTGTCCTCCTACAATACAGGTAACAGCTCTATGTACTGTCACAGTAATGGCATGGTTTGACCTGAGACATTACCTACAATTACTGAAGCAAACAGACTGTCCCTTGCAATGGGAATAGGATTATTCCAAGTAGCTCACTGAATCAGGAACAAAGTTGTTAGTTAAGATGAATAAAATTAATGAATTAATGAAAAACTTAGAGGATTAAGTGATTTGCACCCAAGAGGTCTGTGGCATTGAGGTATGATATTACATATGACTAATCATAGCCCATAGCCTGCTGCTGACTGATATAGAACCACAGAATCACAGAATGGTTTGGGTTGGAAAGGACCTTAGGATCATGCAGTTCCAACCCCCTGCCATGGGCAGGAACACTTTCCATTAGAGTAGGTTTCTCTAAGCCCCGTCCAACCTGGTGGCCTTGAACTCTGCCAGGGATGGGGCAGCCCCAGCTTCTCTGGGCAACCTGTGCCAGCGCCTCCCCATCCTCTTCTCAATATCTAAGTTCAATCCTTTTGTATGCTCATTTTGATGCTAATGAATTTACCAAGATCTCCTCTATTTCCAAACTTTGTAGTGAGCAGTGGCAACAAGCACTTTTTAGGGAAGAAATTAACATCTGGTGTGTGATACAATGAAGGAAGAATGCAAAAAGGAGAGAGAAGTACAACTTCATGGATGGATTTCTCTCATTTATTAGTGCTGGTTTTGGGGAAAGTGGAATAGGAAAAAACCACCTAAATTTAAGTTTTATTCAGTGTCAACCTTCTCACCTTGAAAAAACTGTAACCATGCTGGTGGGTTATTTAAATAAACCACAAAATGCTCACAGAATCTACTCTGCAGAACTAATAGGAAATCCAGTTGTTCCAAGCCATTGCTTAAGAAAAATGTAAGGCCAGGCTGTAATAATGTGCAGAGTACCATTTGCTTTAGCAATGTTGCCTTATTTGTTTCCACAGGATTCTCTCAGACGTATTTCCATCCTTGAAGATTTTTCAGAACTTGCCTGGAAAAGGCCACAAGATTCCTGTGGATGTTCTCAGCACCCCTGTGTCCCGGACAGCCCTTTAACGGGGCTGTGGTGGGCTCTGCCTGGGAATGGGTGTGGAGAGCAGCACATCCTTTTCATTTGAGGCTCAGTGGAAGGGAGGAAGGGGAAAATACCCCCAGATACTGTTTGTTTGCCATGGCAGTCTTCCCAAACTGGCATCCCTCTGGGTCTTACTGCCTTATCCCACTGGTCCTGTGAGCCTCCATCACCACAGCTCTAGGTCTGAACTGCTATTTACCTACTAACAAAAAGATGCTGATCACTGAGTTTGACTTTGCTACTGAAATACCAAAACTTTTCAGACCTCGACAAAGCTCACAACTGGCTGGCCAGTGTATAGCCCCATTTTTATACTGCAAATGTGATCCTTTGGAACGGAAGCTCCTGAGAGTTGTTACACAAGTCTTAAATTCATTATTAACAATGGAGAACTGCTAATTACAGAACTGTAATGTAGAATTTGGTAATTGCTTACTATACAAACACTTTAACGATTTAAAGAATACATCTAATTACTGGTTTCTGACAGAAAGCAGGCTTGAAATAAGCCCAGGGCTGGTAAAGCGGGTGGCTTGGCAGCCTCACAGAGTATGTGCAGATGAAGTGCAAAGTGATGCTAAGCGGCTCCACCAGCCAGTTACCACTGAAAGGGGAGATGTTGGTCATTCACCTCTTCCTTGTCCTGCTTCTAATTCTGGATGTGCTATATTTCTTCTGCAGTGAGGGGCTGAAGGAGATGCCAGAAGAAATTTCTTGGTACAATTTTCTGCCCTTAGTAGGAGTTTAACTTCAAAATTAATCCAGGAATAGCCTATATGTTTCTACTAATTGCATGGAACAGTGTTGAAGATTATGGAGTAACTCTTTATGAATTAGCCATTGTACTGGATTTGGCTAGGCTAGGGTTAATTTCATAGTTAATTTCTTCATAGTAGCTGGTATGGGGCTGTGTTTGGGATCTGGCCTGGAAACACAGCTGTTGATCAACAGGGATGATTTCATTACAGATGAATGGTGCTTACACAGAGTCAAGGGCTTTTCTGCCTCTCACCCCACCAGTGAGCAGGCTGGGGATGCACAAGGAGTTGGATGGGGACACAGCCAGAATAGCTGACCCCAACTGACCCAAGCGATATTCTATACCATATGGTGTCATGCTCAGCAATAAACCTAGGGAGAAGGAATAGGAAAGGGGGATGTTCGAAGTGATGGTGCCCTGCTGTTCTAGAGGTGGCTGAACACCAGCCTGTGATGAGAACTGGTGAATTAATTCCTTGTTTCACTTTGCTTACGCGCATGGCTTTTGCTTCACCTATTAAACCGTTTGCACCTCAACACACTGTTTTTCACACTGCTGATTCTCTCCCCGTCCCACTGTGGGAGAGTGAGTGTCTGGGTGGCCTGAACTGCTCACTGATATGAAACTGGCACAGCCAGGCGCACCAAGACCCATGCCCGGTGCTGGGCTGGTGCCTGGAGGTGCACTGCACCATGGCACAGGCTGATTATGGCTATTCACTGCACTGATCTTGTCACTGACCTGAGAGTCCTGCACCTGGCCCACAGCACCAGGAACAAGCAAAGCCTGTGGGCACAGCCTGCATCCCTGCTGCCTTGCGGCCCTGCAATGGGAGCCACGGTCTCTCTGGCCCAAGCACAGCCCCTGGCCCTGTGGGTCAGTGGTAGGAAGGGGTTTGGGACATGCTGGGGTCAGGGCTGGGAGCTGCTGCCACCATAGTGGGACCATACGGTCTCCAGTGATGCCTGCCTCACTGCAGGCAAGGGAAGCAGCAAAGCCACATTTGGCTAGCAGGGTAGTTTTACACATTTTTCATTAAACCTATGTTAAATATGGAAATACTGCAGAAATGAGACTTGGTATTTCATGTGTGAGCTCTTTTGCACATTTTGGTGTTCCTCATGTTTGGAGTTAAAAACAGGATTGACAAAGCTCTCTTCTGGTGTTCTGCTGGAAAAGTACTTAGGTTTAGTGAATTGCTATAATAAATTTGCTTTAAAAACCTAATCTAAAATCAGACAGTTAATAAAATCTCTAGAAATGCTTTTCCAGTCAGATGAGCAAGGTAAAATATTATTTCTTTTTTCTTCTTCTGGTGGTTTTTTTTTTGCTTGGTTTTTTTTTTTTAAGAAAGAAAATTAATTCATTGTTATTGTTTCATAGCTGAAGCTCTCCTTGAAAAGCAGCTCTCTCGGATGTGACTAGAAACACAATCCTGTCCTGCAGTCAGCCAGTAGTTCAACAAGCTTGTCTTGGAACTTAAGAGATTTTTGGTGGTCATACATGGAGTATATTTTTGATCCTACTGATTGACAACATCTTATCCATGAGTATCTGTAGTTTCCCAGAAGGTAAAAAGCTTTTCTGGCAGCAGCTTCTTGTGCTATGTAGTTTGAAATTGGAGGAGTGATAAGAGAGAAAGCTAAATGGAGACAATAGAACCTATTTCTTTATTGCATATGTGATCTTTCCATTGGAATGAATAAAGATCAAAATCCCACTTAAATATTGAAAAATGCCTCTCTGAAACATAACTGTGCAGTGATTTATTTAGGTTCCTCCACAAAAGGGAGAATTTGAGTGAAGTTGCCCCAAATGGGTGAGCAGTTTTAAAGAGAACATAAGGAGTGAGAAAACTTGCAAAGAGAGTGTGTGTGGGGGAAAGATTATCCACGAAAGGGAACTACATTTCGGAGACAGTGGAAACCTTGGAGAAGGGATTTCCAGCAGAAAAGAGGTCGCTGCAAAGCATGTAGAGTGCCACATGAAAGGTTGATGAGCAACATACAGGGCAGTAAGAAGGCTACCCTGTGTTATGGCTGGGGCAAAGACTTAAGGAAACCTGCAAGGCACACAAACAGAATGACTAATTGACGTTATGGTCTTGGTAAGGCTCTGATGTTGAAACATCTATGCCAACAGGTGGTGGGGAAAGGAAATTAGTTTATGGAGACAGAGGCTGTGGAAACAGAGGAGGATGAAGAGCACCTCAGGCTACTGAGTTTCCTATGGACAAAGACGAGGTGTTCATCCCAGGGCACCGTTGTGACAGACCAGAAGGGATGATTTTAATAACTGTCAAACTGGGAATGATATCAGCAGGTGGGGAAAAAAGCTGCACTTGCTCCTGTATTTTAAGAAAGGCTGAAGTGAGTCCTCATCAGTGTGCAAAGTTGCAGGGAAATTGAGAGGAAACAGGAGCTGAAAACAAGTGGATGTGGGTAATTTAGATTCAAACAAGCTGGGCTGCAGAAAGGCAGATTGCAGCAGCTCCCCAGCCAGTAACATTTTTCTTAATGACTGACTCCTGGGTGGGATTATCATGAACCTTATAATGTACAGACCTGATGCGCATGGGCTTCAGGAGGGAAAATACTGATTTAAGTTTGGCAGGCTGGAGGCACACCTGATACAGGGGAAGAGCTGGGGGGCAGCTGCCTGAGTTAAGTGCAGCATAGGGACCTGGGGCCATCATGTTTAGTCTGCAAGAGAAGCTGTCACAAAGAACCAAAGTACACTAGTAATGCTTGGAGAGGACAGCGGCAGGGAGTAACTCTCAATAGAGACAAAGGTCTTAACACAGAAAAAAGGGCTCTGTTTCCATTCCGCAGTAGGGAACTACAGCATGAGAAGATGTGAGCCTTACTGTAAATGCAGCTCCCAGCCTTGATACTCTTCCACCCCCTGGCAGCCTTGTTTAGTGGACTGGGAGTTCAACATGGTGACTCGCTTCTCTGATGTGTCTGCCCAGCACCATGGGGACACGGGTGCAGTCTGCTGTGGTGCAAACAGAAGCTTGTAGCACTGACATGGGAAAAAGCACCTGCAGATTTTATTGCTGAATGATCAACCCAGTGAGCACTAGAACAGTCTTTTAGTGGGTATATACAGAAAAGTGCTGCAAGAGGCAAAAGAGTGCCTGCCTCAGATGCTCCTGTGCCATCTCTCTGCAGTACCTGAGCACAGCAAGCACCTTTGGGGCTCTATTTAGAAGAGAAATCTTGGGGGACCCAAGGATGCATCTTGTCAAAACAGAAGAAACCAGGATGCCCACCCCAGGCGTGCCTGCCACTCCATGATGCTAGCTACCTGAAACGTGGGCAGACCTCTGCCTGCTCCCAGCGCCTTGACGCCGCTCTGCCTGAGGCTGTGTAAGGCCAGCAAGACATTAAGCTGAGCAGAGGCTTTTGTGTTGAGCGTTCAAATTTCAGCTGCCCTGAGCTCCTTCCTAAACAGGTATCAGGTAAGCAGATTTTCGGGTCAGTGCCAAGTGACAGCTCCTGCGCAGGCTCATCAGGACTGCGGAGAGCAGGCTGGAGCTGCTGCCGACGGGAAGATGCTTTTCATTAAGATGTCTGCCATTGGCACTGCAGAGTTCACACTGAGCTGCAGTAACACGTACAGATCTCTGTGAGCGGAGAGGCTGAGAGTGGGAGACACCACTACATCAGGGCAGTCTCTCGGTGATGGGAAAGGCATTTCTGAAGGGTATTATCTCTAATGCAGAGGGAAGTGCTTCCAGAGCTGCTTTTTACTCAGTGCGTAGCGACAACTGCTGTTCCACACAGCTATCTGAAGTGCTTGGTCATTGCCGTGTAAAGGGCACTTTCTGGAGATAACAGTTCCCATTTCCTGTGTAATTTCATGTTCCTGTACACACTGAATGCATATTCATATTGCATATTCATATTGCTCATTGACTTCATAAGGGCACAGCATCTTTGCAGTCTGAGTCTGTAAAATAACAGTGGTGGAGGTGTGGGTTTGCTTTTTTTTCCTTTTTATAGAAGTCAGAGCATCTGATTAGCTGTTTGATATTCACACACCTCCTTCTGGAGAGGGAGCGAGGCCAGAGAGATGCTTTGTTGGGCCTGTGTGCGGAGGAAGGGGATGCTCAGGAGTGGAGAGCATGGTGGCAGCTCTGGACCTCACTGAGAAGAGGGCTCAGGCCAGAACGGGCACCTGGCTTCAGGAACAAGACCCTGAACAGGGGGGAAGGGGCTGCCCCCTACCCAGGGGTGCCCATGGGATGTCTGGCTCTTGGGTTCTATGCCAGCACACCTGGTACCACAGAGGCCCCTGACCTTCTGGGAAGGGAGCTGGCTGTGGGGACGGGCACCTGCTGTCACAGCAAGGCAAACCTTGGAAACCCCTGGCTTCTCCCTGTGCTTGGACAGAGGCTCCCAAGAAGCCTCTTCCAAGAGGCTGAAGTGACCAATTCCCCCCTTGGAGGGCTGGGTGATCCTCTGGGCAGTGGACACGGTACCTTTTGGAGGGGAAGAAGTGCCCCAGAGTGGAGTCTTACCATACAAAGGAAACCCACTTCCCAAAGAGGGTGATGGTGCAAGCCCAGCACAGTCTGGCAATCCTGACACAAAGGGAAACCCATCTGATAGAATCATAGAATGGTTTGTGTTGGAAAGGATCTTAAGATGAGTTAGTTCTAACGCCCTGCCATGGGCAGGGACACTTTCTACTAGACCAGGTTGCTCCAAGCCCCATCCAGCCTGGCCTTGAACACTGCCAGGGATGCAGCAGTCACAGCTTCCTTGAGCAACCCATTCTAGTGCCTCACCATCCTCACAGTAAAGACCTTCCATATAGCTAACCTGAACTTCCCCTGTATGAGTTTGAACCTGTCACCACTTGTTTTAACACTACAGTCCGTGATGAATAGTCCCACTCTGGCACCCTTGCAGGCCCCCTAAATAACTCATTTCCTCTGACTTTCAGAGTGTCTCCAGCTTTTCAGACGAACAACCCGTTTTGCATCCCATGCTGTCTCAAGCCTGTGTGGTACCAGCACCGCCTGTTTCATCTGTGTGAATTTCAAGAGCCAGCAGCCATGTGACCTTGCAGGGCAGGATGGCTCCTGAGTGGGATAAGAGGGATGTTCGGCTGGAGATGGCAGTACAGCTCTTAGCATCTCCCGACCCTACCTCATGGACATTCACAGCACATCAGCAAATGTTACCCAGTGCCTGAAAAATATTTCTTGTTAGGGGATAGACATTAAAAAAGGAAAAAAAATTAAAAATCCATACCTGGAAGCTACAGTGGGAAACTTAAAAGTAGAAGATGCACATTTTTAACAATAAGGATGGTAAGTCATTGGAGCAACTTACCCAAGGGGCCACTCGAGTTTCGTCTATTGAAGTTGTTTTTCTTTAACCCATCCTGGGTTTATCTGCAGAAAAACTTCAAACAGCAGCAAAAGGCAAAAGTGTGTGGTTGTGGGCCTGCAGCACGGCAGAACAGAGATAATATACCTGCCTCTTTTCCTTAAGGAATGAAAATCTGTGTTTGCTGCCTTTGAAGGGGATCTGGGATGCAGCACTTGAACCTGCTTCTGTTGCCTGAGCATAGTGCTGGGGTGCTTGAAGGACCAAGCATCCTGTCCTTGAAAGGTCAACACCAGCAGAAGCTGCAGAGAAACTTGTGTTAGCAACAGAAGGAGTAAAAAGGTAATTAACAGTGACGGCTCTTGACCCAGGCATCCCTGGTCTTCCTGACTCCTGTAAAGACAGTTATTAGTCAAATACAGTGCCTGTGTGTGAAACAACACCAACTGCCATCGAGTCATGGCATTCTAAGGTTTTTAAACACCTCAGTGTAGAAGTCTTGTGTGATTAGAGAGATTGTCAGGGCTAGGAATTTTCTGAGACAACTAAGCGTTTGCCATGCAGCATACTCCTGAAAATACAATACGATTCAGTGCCAATGAGGTGCCTTCCAATGCCTTTTAATCTCTATGTAATATTAAAAATAAAGCAGGCCGGCAGACTGAGACCAAGAACGGGCACAACAGGTAACCCTAGCCCCCATTGCGCCTTCTCAAAGAAAAGAAACGATGCGAATACCTGGGAGCTTGTGGCCATTCTCATTACTCCTGCTCAGATTTTGGCTAGCACAGGTAGTGCCACAGCCCCATATGACCTGTAAGCAGCACCACTGGGTCGAAGTGAGAGCACCAGCTAGGCAGGAAGGGTGGCCAGAAAGAGCTGAAGGGCTGTATGCCGCTACTGTCGCCTCCTGCTGGCTGTCCCCTGCAGCCACCATCGGCGCATAGCAAGTGTTGGGTAGGTTTGTCAGAAAACGCTAACTCTTGGAAACAGGATATCCCGAACCTCCAAGCTGGAAGGTATAGAACATCAGCTTGCCCAAAAAGCTTTAGAAGCAGATCCAGCATCAGCTGGTGTGGGCAGAGGAGGAAGGATGAGCGCTAACCCTCGGCAGGAGAACTGTTTTGCTCATAGGTGCATGAACTAAGGCTTACAGCTTATAAATTAAGAAACTTCATGATCTGAGTGGCAAATAAGTAAATTCATGCGAAAGATTAGCCTGGGCAAAGGGGGTTGAGCCCTTGTTTGTCGTGTTTGTTTGTTGTATATCTTAATGAGCTTATAAATAAAGCTTAATTTGCAGAGTACATTGTCATGTAAGTTTGAGAGATCCAAATGAACCATCACACACCTCTGTCAGGTCTCCTTGCCAGCTAGCAGCTGTAACAAAGCATGCCTTTGACTGTGCTGGGCAGAAGCAAGAAAGGCCGAAGCAGATATGTGCTCTACTGTGCAGTGGTAGATGCAATAGGGTAAGGCCTGCAGCTGCTTGTCTTCTGTCTCACAATGCAGAGCCGTGCAGGACAGAGATGAAGTATGGATCTGGTCTGCCTGGAGAGGTGCTGCAGCAAGGCAGTGGCTGCAAGAAGGAAAGGATTGGGCACCAAGGAGCAAGAAAGTGACTTTTCACACCTCAGCTTCTGGAAGGAGTTAAATCCACGTCTGAATCAGGACCTTGAACCCAGTTTGTGTTACAAACATAAAGGAGACCCAGCTGGTGAATGTCACAAGTGAACCTTGGCGGCACAGTGGTGGCAGGATAAACCACACGTGAAGGACACGAGTGCTCTCCACAGACTGCCCCACAGCAGCTGTCCATAGGGAAATGGGTCTGAAAGGCTGTTGCACTGTACTCGCTGCTCTGGCCACCCAGAGGAGTAAGTCCTAGACTGGAAACACTGTGTGATAAGTAAACCCAGTAGTTCAATAGTGCTTGGAAACTGCTTAGTCTCTTCCTTAGATTTATCTCACAGCTCTTCCTTCCTCCTCTTTATTCAGAATTTGCTCAAATATTTTCCTTCAGAAGATTTAATATCTCAAAGTGCAAATATCCAAACCCTGTATCATTTTGTAATTTCATACTCCATGGTTCTTTCATATGCATATCACTCATTTGCTATCCCTTTGAAGAATGCAGCTTGAGTAATGGAAGTGAAAGAAAACACATTCAGTGCTGATTTTAATTGAACAAGCTCAGAAGCTGTGGGGATCCATGCCAGACTGCAGCTTACTCTCTTTTGAAGAGTCATTACTAGATTTCTTTTGCCTGTGTGTCTCTGTAATTTTTCCAATTAGCCACTTCCCAAAGATATCAGTTATCTTATTATTTTTCCAGTTCTGCTTGTTTGGGATGCTTATGCCTAGTAATCATTAAATTTGCTTTCTCTTCCTGTTCCAATGGAATATTGCATTCCTTGTCTGGGGAGGAAAACATCAGTCTGCAGTGACAATTGACTCATTTTTTGTGCAGCTTTTTCGCTTCAGTGTGGTTTTGCAGTGCTGAGCTGCCAGTGGAGGCTTTAAACTGTGACTGTAAAGACTGTAAATTAAAGACTGCAAAGACTGTAAATGGAAGATTTTTTTTTGTCTTGTGTGCATAAATCAGGTCCCTGGTAGTTCTTCTTTCTCACATACCAGTCAGCTGAACATGAGTTCTTGAGATAAGAGAGCTTCGATATAAGAGAGCTTCAATATAAGAAAGATAGGACATGCAGAAGAAGGAAGTGAAAATGGCTTGAACTATTGGATACCCTTTTCCATACAAGATTTGGCTTAAGGAAAACATTTAATTCAGCAACAGGTAGAAAAGCAGTTTTCCAGTCTATTACGGAAACGAGCTCTTCATGTGACTCTTACAGGGCAGCAAGCATGTGAAGAGAATTTGAGCAGGCTGGTGATGTTCATTTTGCTGTTTTCTACTGAGAAGTCACTTCAACAAAGAAGTAATAAAGAGCACAAGGAAGAAATGTGGATAAGAAAGAATTTTTAAAAGACCAAAATTCAAAAACCCAAAAAACCAACATGAAGAGAGTGCAAGTGTTAATGGAACACATTATTAAATTATCAAGGGCACACCCAAATACTACCAGAGGAGAGGAGGAGACAGGAAATGAAGTGCATCTTTTGCTCAGTTGCTCTGTTCTGTTAAATCGGTACGGCAGAGGATGCTGAGCCCTGGTGAAGCAGGACAAGGCACTTGTCCTATCTGCCAGGTGAAGCCCATTCCATTTGCGTGGCACACAACACTTCAGTCTGCTTAATTCATAGAATCATAGTTTGGGTTGGAAAAGACCTTTAATGTCATCCAGTCCAACTGTTTACCCAGCACTGCCAAGTCCGCTGTTACACCACACCCCTAAAAGCAACATAAGCCTGCTTAGCTGATGGTATGTGGGCTTGAACAATACTAACTTGGATTAGAAGCATGTCAAGTGGTGTTCTGCCATTTCTCCATCATCCCACCTATCCTTCTGCGCCTGTCTTGGCTTGAAAAAATTGGCAGGCTCCACTATGCCAGGCAAGGCGAGGCAATCTTGCCACTGGCAGGCAGTGGTGTGAGGTCCAACATCACAAGGAAGCCTGGTGGGCTCCTTGCCACGCATCGATGGGAAACCCCATTCAACAATGGGTGATGGGAATTCCTCATTCAGCAATGGGCAATTGTGGCCGATGGATCCAGTGGGATTAATCTCCAAGGAAGAAATTTAGAGCTGTTTTTTCCCCAAACCAGCCCATCAGATAGCAGCATTGCACTGCAACACAGAATCCTTTCCTGGGGGCACTGGTTTGCTCATGCAGTGAGTTGAGATGGGAAAGTAGAAGGCACTCTGTCAAGGAAAGGGTTTTGTGGAGAGAAGGTTGGGTTGGTTCCCTCAAGAATACAAGTACCTATACGTCTGTTTACAGCTGGAAAAATTGGGTTACATGTGGTGTCAGCAACCCCTTCCTTTTCATTTAACCCCCACCCTGGCTCCAACACCCATGCTGGCACTACCCTTGGGCTGCAGTGGACCTGTGGCACTTCCCTACTGCTTTAGTCCCTGCCTGCCCTGGGAACACTTGTCCCACTGCCTGGAGGTGACAATAAAACCTGGCAGAAGAGAACAACCTTTTGCAGGTAACAGGTTTTTTTTGGGGGGGTAAGATATAACTTTTAAGTTATGGCTGGGCGAGTTCTCAAATTTTTATTTGCAGCTGGGCAATAAATCTCTTTCCTTCCATTTCCCGAGCAGGGTCTTCACATGCTGTATTTCCTTCCACTTCTATATCCTTGCACACCGAATTAAACCAGCTGTGCCTCGGATGATCTCGGGTCACAGCTGTGAAGCAGGATCTCAGCTACAGGGCTCGACATGGCCAGAGAGCCATGGGGGTGAGCAAAGCTATCATGCAGGGTGTAAAGCGCTTTGAAGGCAGATGTGGCATGTCCCCATGTCCTGAGCTTGTGTGCTGGCGCAGAAGGTGGCAGAATCCTGCTCATGAGGTTTACAGCAGTAGGGAAAGGCTCTTAGGCAGCACAGCAAACTTCTCTTAGTTGTTCCTTAAGGTCTTTCCCAGACAAAAACTTGCTCATACAATGCAAAACGTTGCATGTGCTACATCACTACTGGACATCCAGCATTAATTTGTGCTACTCCCCAGCTCATATTTATGATTAAAAAGTACCTAAAGATATCAACCACTTTTTCGAAAGCCACATACCAGTTGTTAGACATCCTCATACAATCAATCAGGAGATTAAAAAAAAAAAATCCAAAGTATATGAGTGCCTAATTCTACTCCTCAAAAGGCAAAACGGTTAAAAAAATCAAGGAAACAGTGCAATTACTGTAATAATGAATTTAAATCGACGTTGAACTGGGATTTTTAAAAAACAGATTTAAAATGTAAAAAAGATGCACTTCAGCTATGAAGTATTTCCTGGTTTGGTTTCAAAGAGCGAACTGAGTCTGAGCACAAGCACCCTCTCCCCGTGGTGGTTTTGGCGCAAGGTCTTATTCACCACCAGCGAGCCAGCAGGACGGGCAGAGAGCAGGGCTGTCGGGAGGTGAATTGAATCGCGCTGGTGCTTTTCCACTCGCCAGCGTACCCTGGATAGAAACACAACGGCAGTTCACCTGGAATAAAAACAGAACTAAGGAGGCGGAAGGGGCCTCTCTAAAACCTGTTTGCCTGGGCCAGGTTTACACACCACTGCTTGCCCTGTGCCTCCCTGGCTTGTGACGGCTGTAACTGGGCGCACCGCGGCTCAGTAAAGCATCTGCGCTTTCGGTATTTTCACTTGCAGATTGGCTACAAGGAGAGGTAATGCTCAGAAACTAGCAGGAACTAGCAGGAATGGTCTGTGCCATTTTTTGTTCAATGCAACAGCTCCCCCATCTTACAGACGAAAGAACTTAAAATGGAAAAACATCCCCAGAAAGCGAGCACCAGGGCAACTCGACACGCTCCACTGCTTCTGCGGGAGGGAGAGGCTGGTGCGGCGCTAGTGCCGGCAGCGTTTCCTGTTTCCCAGGTGCTCTGGAGGAGGGGGATCCTCTCCAAACAGCGCGGCACTTGACATTTCAGTGATTAAGGCATTGAATTTCCTTCTTGTAAGGATGAGTAAACATTGCAGTTTCCAAATACTTTTTGATGAGGTACAACAGTCTGTCTTAAAGAGGAACATTTATCACCTCTCGCCTCAGAGCTTTAGCATGGCTGCTACAACCTGCAGCCGCTCGTACTGCGCTGAGCACTACGTTGCACTGCTGTCGACCTCCTTTAGGGTGTACACGCAGCACGCTGAACCGATGCTCGGCAGTGCTTAGAGAGATCCGGCTGTGCAAAGCACTTCGCTTGGTGCGGGAGGATGCATGCCTAAAATCACACCTTCAGTTCTGCATAGCCTCAGGGGAAAGAGGGCTCTCCTTTCTCACCCCAACGACAGTGTCTGGTTTGGCTTGCCCAGTAGTTTGGTGGTGAGTCCTGAGAATGCTGCCGGCATCAGCCGCAGCTCAAAGGACGGCTCTGGTTTATGAGGTGGGACCAGGGAGGAGATGTGATGAGGAACAAGCACCCTGCTGTGTCCACCACTGAGGGCAGGCAGTCGGTTTGGAAGGTGTGGGGAGCCAGCTCAGTAAGCACAGCACCCCACAACCAGCCAGCTGCAGCGAGGTGGCACTATGCCCAGCCTGAGGTCCCTCCTTTGTGCCATGATTAAGGATTGGAAAGAGCACATAAAAGCAGCTCTATGTATTATTTGTACAAAGCACTTTCATCAAGAAGCTCTCCTTATTTCAGCCAAAAGAAAAGGAATGATGAAATAATTTTAAAATAACACCTATGAGGGAAGACAGATTTTAGGTTAAGGCATTACTGGCTCTACCAGGAAAAAGGCATTAATGCTATGCTTGGAGGCTAGAGGAAGATAAAACTACAGGAAGTGCTTGTTAGAATGGGGAATGGGTAGGGTGGCTCAGCCCTAGTCCCAGTGGGAGCAAGGGGTCTGCAAGGCAAGGCAAGTCCTGAGCAGAGCTACACTGGAGCTCAGCTGTGTAATACTGAGCATTCCCAGCCCTGGGGACCATGTAGGCCAACTGCATATGTGGGAGTATGCTGCCAGGCATGTGGGGGCTCCCCCAGGACACATACCTGCCCCTTCTTAGGACATTGAGGTCCTTCCTAAAACAGCCCATCCCCTGCACTGAAGGGAGTGTTCAGGCGCAGACACCCCTGTGGCATCAGCTCAGGTGGCTGAGAGCGCCACAGGGAAAGAACCCAGCAGAGAGGCATAAGAGGGAGGTCTCAGAGTAAGATCTGCAACAGCACAAGTGTCACACATTGTCACTTAGGTCTGGGTCCAGGATTTGCTTTGATTTCCATACTCAGACATGGAATCAAACACATTGTTTATTGCTTCTGCTTGAAAGTTGCTGGGGTTTCACTCTACTTCTAACCAGCCATGGGGCTATCCTTGGTCATGGTCAAGTGCCCAGTTACGGCAGAACAAAGAGCTTCCAGGACAGAAGCATCACCCATTGAGCACCTGAAAGCAAGTCACCACATAACCATGGCTCCGTTCTCATCGCCGTCACTGCACAGCCAGGAAGGGACACAAAATATCCTGCAGCTGCAGTGTCTTGCTTTCTGAAGCAGATCTCAGCCAAGAGCATCCTTTGGGCTGCCCTGCTTTCAAACACAGACCCCAGCATCTGCACTGTTGCTGCCATGGAACAGCACCCACAAAGGCAGCCTGACAAAAAGGCCAAGGGAGTGGGCAATGGCTAGAAGAGTTGTGTGGTGAGTGCATCAAGTCAAAACCATCACCACAGATACATCCACTGACCTGGCAGACTGCCTGTCCATCCAACCCACCTGGACGTGAACCTCCCCAGCACATTCCCAGTTCCCCATGCTCCCAGAGACTCCAGGAAGGAACAGTTTTTCCACTGGATATGTTAACAAGGCAGTGGTGCCATTTCAGTCTCATGACCAAAGCAGATTTCAGCCTGGCAAGGAAGCTGCAGCAGCCCTTGCTCAGACCACTGAGGCCAGAGAGTGCAAGGATGTCACTATAGCTGTCAGCAAGGCTGTGGAGTCTGGGATTGTGCTGTAATGGTGCCATGTCAGAGTGGTCCTGAACCCGTCCTCACAGTGTGTGGTGCTCAGCACAAGCACAAGCTTACACCAAGTTCCCACTGGGCTTTTTCATCTTCCTTTTGCCAGGGAAGCCATACCCAGATGCTCGCTTCATTTCTCGGCGCCAGCTGCACAGTTGGTACCACCATCACGCCAGCTATCCTGCTCCTGGGGCAGAGGAGAACCGACAGCAGCAAGGGCTCCAACATGAAGCTCAAGAAGACAGCCCGATCTGGTAGCCATCAGCCAAGATAACAGATGTTTCACGATGGAGCATTTTCTCTCTCTGCTCTCTCCAGAGGAGATCACACTGTGAAAGCTGAATCAGGGCTGAGCTCAAGACTGTCTCCAGATCCAAAAGACAGCTGTGCTAGAACTGAGTGTCAGGGAAAGTACCTGCAGAGCCAACCTTAGCAAAATCCACTTTCTGACAGCAGCTTTCCCTCAAGGGAGTAGAAGATCTGGACTCATTCTCTCCCACTAGCACTTGAGCCTCTCTGCCCCTATACAATCTGAGCCAGCTCCATGAAATTAGCATCTGGGACTTGGAGGTAAATACCAGCCTCTGAGAGCCAGCCCAGCTGGTCTGCTTCAGAGGTTGGCAGAAGGGCAGAGGTTGACTGCTGCTCTGGGAGGTGCGTTCCTCCCTAGACCAGGGTCACACGCTGCTGTGGAGACCACAGAAACAAACTCCCTTTCCACTTCAGAGTTTGCAAGGAGAGGAGTTTTCTTAGGCCGCATGGACAGATCTGAGCCTGGGAGTACTGCTGCATTCCCCTTCCTCACTCACACCACATCAGATGCCGCATCAAAGTCATGAAAGTCTTCTGCACTGCGTCATCAGAGGGACATGGGCTACTGTTATGGAACCCTTCCTCTTCTGGGACGGGACACCCCCTATGTTCAACCCCAGAAAAATGCCAATGTGTCCCAGCAGCACTGCTTCCATTGCTTCTGAACACATCGAGCAGTCAATGAGTTCTTCCCTGCACTGTGCAGCTGTGACTGCCCTGTGTGCTGGCCCTGTGCAGACAGCATCCTGAGTGCCTAGGTTGGAGGAGCCAAGAAAAGCCCGGCAGCCACGAAAGAGCAGGCAGAGTCCCAGCAGGAGGGTGTCAGAGAAGTCGGGCCCGTTGCCCAGTGGGCACAGGGCTCCCTGCCCATGCATCCCTGCAGGTTCAGGGTCACCGCAGCCGACGAGGTTCGTTAGTTCCTCTTCAAGGCTCCACTGGCAGCTCTCGTTGCTCTGTTTCGGGTCCTGCAACATCACCGACATTTTCTCACAAAAGAGCACCAAAGAAAGGTGTCAGTGTTTCGTAGCATGAAATGCGCTCTTACCCCCATTACAGTCCCGCAGACAGATAACGATCTCTAAATCCCTGAAAGCTCTCAAATTTATTGACCCCAAACCTAACCCAGCCTTTCCTTTTCCTGCCAGGGTCATCCCCTCCTACAAGTCAGGTATCGCAGCCTGTGGCATCACACCGGGCGCTCCGCGGCCGGGCCGGGCGCAGGTAGGGGCAGGCTGCCGCCGGCCTCCCGGAGGGTGCGCAGGAGCCGATCCATCATGCAGGTCAGAGGCGCCGTCTCTCACCCTCGCGTCTCCACTTCAGCTCCGCGGGCTAATGCTGCCAGTGCGTTTCCCGGAGAAATAACCAGGTCAAACCCGGGTGCACACCGCCCAGGCCCATGACCCCTTCCCTGCCCCGAGGTCTCCCGCGGAGGGGCTGTCCCAGCCACGCTCGGTCCCCGCCAAGGCAGCTGGCGTCTGGCGGAGCAGGCGTGACCGTGTCCGTGAGGGTGCCCGTGCTCGTACCCGCTGCCCGGTCGCTGCGAGGCAGGGGGCGGCCGGCGGCACGTCTGCGAGGCGGCTGGGCGGCTGCGGCTCATCCGTGCGTGCGGTGGGGCGGGGAGGCGCCCGGTTCCTCCAGCCCGCCCCGGCGCGGCGCGGGGAGGCGGCGGCTGCCTCCATGCTGCAGCGAGCGGCGCGGCTGCCCGGGGCCGGGCGGCGGGCAGAGGCGCGGAGGATGGGCGCAGCAGCCGCGGCGGAGGGGAGAGCCGCGGGCGCCGAGCACCCCGCCCTGCCCCGCCGCAGCGCCCGGCGCCGCGGCTGCTCCGCCTGAGCGCGCCCGGAGCGGAGCGGCGCGGAGCCCGCATGGCCCTGCCGCCGGTCGCCCCTGCGCGCTGCGCGACCGCTCCGCTGTAGCAACCCCTTTGGGAAGGCGCCGGCCCGGCGGCGGGGCTGGCCGCGGCCGCGCTTCTCGCCACCCCGGCCCCTTCCGTCTGTCCGGGCGCCCGTTCCTCCGTCCGTCCAGCGGCAGCGCCCAGGATTACGCAGCGGGGCGCGGAGCGGGAGCGCTTGGCGAGGATCAACCTGGCGCAGGTACACGGCAAGGTCACCGGCCGGCGGGCGCGGAGCGGGGCTGCCCGCGGCGGGGCGATGCGAGCGGGCTCGGAGGGCTGCGCCGCTGCGTGCCCCACGCCGTCCCCCCGCCTCCCGCCCGCCGC
>WYDI02024155.1:0-130737 GCA_009867235.2 Psittacus erithacus
TAAAATAAAATAAAATAAAATAAAATAAAATAAAATAAAATAAAATAAAATAAAATAAAATAAAATAAAATAAAATAGAGGGAGTTTAGTAGAAGCCATCCAATTGAGTATGTTGGCAATCCATGCTTCAGTCCTCTAAAGCCAGGAAATGGGATTTCCTGATGCAGTATGCCAGCACAAAATGCATTACATGCTACTACGGGAGCCTCTGGCCCACCCAGTGCCAAGAGGCTCATTAAACAGTTTTGCTCACATGGTTTTCAGTGCAAGATACACTGTTTCTTTAGCTCCTTAACCTTTCCTGTGCTCTAAGTATACTTTGTACAAGGAAAAAGCATGCTCCAGGCGCCGGCGTATGCAGCAGCTATGACTAGGACCAATTGTTTTTAATTTATTCAGTGAGAGTCAATCAAAAAACACAAGATGTAGCAATGATTGCTTACTACAGCTTTCTGCTCACATTCAAATGTGGAAAGGTTTGTTTTTTGTTTTTATTTGTCTTCAATTTTTCATCTATCCAGCTGACTTTGAATATTACCATGGAGAAGTGACACCTAAATCTCAGAGGCATTATACATCAGAACACAGCATACTGTAGCTGCTGTTCTTAACAGGGTTTTGAGCAGCTGCTGAAACTGAAGGAATGAGATATATATTAAACAAAAGCAGCAATACAAACCAGTAAGTTTTGTCCAGCAGAAGGATGAGTACACTTTGCATCAGACAGAGTTTACTCCTTCTGCTTTCTCCTGTCACTCAAACAGCAGGATGTCAAGGCAGACAGCCAAGATGGATTCTTTGCCTTTTCTGAGGCTGATTCCACAAGCCTGCCATCCTAAGCTATACTTTTGCAGAAGAGACCTCAATCAACGCTTTGGTGTGATGAAGCATAAACTCAGCATTTGAATGCTGTTTACTGGTAGCATGAAGAAATGAAAATTCCTTACTAGTGTCTTCTGAGCTGCACGAAGCCTCATGTACAGCCTGACCTAGATATGACCTTGCACAGATCCAGTAGAGGTTTCTGATTAGCTTGTTAGGCAGAGAAGGAATCTGTCTGCAGGGTGAATATTGGAGTTCCTGTGCAAAGCACTGTCAGACAAGGGGGTTTTATTGAGCTCTTTAACTTTGAAATGCATGTGTGAGATTTGTCTTTTAATGACTGATGGGATTTGCAAGGAATCCCACTGCTACCATCCTGGACATATATGCAGTTCTGGACTTCTAAAGTACTCTTGGCTGCAAGGATGGAGTTGATGATATTCGTGAGTTTTTTCAGTATACCACACATCCTAGAGAGGTTTGGTTTTTTTTGGTGGGTTTTTTTTGTGTTTTTTTTTTTTGTTTGTTTGGTTTTTTTTGTTGTTGTTGTTGTTTTTTTTTAACTCAGTCTCAATATTACGATCAGTCTTCTACAAGCCAAGACAAAATTTTCTCTAGGCAGTCTTCATAGTAGCTAGGTGTCTGAGCCTGCACCAAAGAAATATTCTTAACTGTGTTGACAGGAACTGATTGTGTTGGGAATTATCTACCAAAGTTTGCAATAAGTATAGTTCCTGCCACAAGTGCTGTGACCCCTGAACTCCCATTGCCCTTTAATTTCTATAAGTTTTATTGTTAAGGGATTTCCAGCCCATCCCTATTCATTACCTTGGAAACATGAACAGAAGCATTACTGAAAATGTCTAATAACGAATTTAGCCTAAGCACCCTACTGGGAGGTAGAAGAGCATTATTATCCTCTTTTTACAGTTAAAGAATAAGTTCCAGAGTTCAAGGCTGTCCACCAGATCTCCTTCTGCCAAGTCTGTCCTGCCTATATGACTAGGCTATTAACTTGAATTCCTCTGCTGACCACTAATATAACAGAATCAACTGTCAAGATAGGTGGTCTCTCATGTAATCACATTTGAAACCTTTGAGGCTCACTCTATATTAAAAACAACAATTTAAAGCCTACCCATAAACTTGCCAGCAGTCACTACAGGTTTCTGCAGCATCAGTTTAATAGTCTCTCTGTGTGATACGCTACTAATTAGAAGGTAGAAAGCAGCTGCTGGAGCTTAAAGTTCCCATATCATCTCTACATGCAGCCTTTTTGCAAAGCCCAAAGCAACAGTTTAACCTGACTATGACAATAGCACTGAGAGCAGTGTCCTTCTCACTCTTTCACAGCAAAGATGAAAAAGTCATAAGTTCTCATTTTTCCATGTAGCTATGGCTATGCTTATTCTAAGTGTTGAGAATAAGCACAATACTGGTGCTTATAATGCACCGGTTAAAAAAATAACAATGCTTTAAACAGATACTACAGTTTAAGTACTCAGAATTTGTCTTTGTGTTTTGTGTGAGGAGGATTCATGTTCTTAGGTATTTCTTCAAGAACAAAATAACTTCAGGGTTTCTTCAGTGAAGGAGAAAGTAGGTGTATAATCTCTTGAATTTGATAGCATGAATTTCAACCAAACACCACAGTTATGGTAAAGTTGAAAGGTATGGGAAAACCTCTCTCACAAGCACCTTAAGTTCTGAGGAAGTGGTCACAGAAAAACAGATATTGCCAGTAGCACAGAAATTAACTTATGTGGGAAAATGGAGAAATTAAAAGTCTCATTTTAGCTGAAATTCTTTGGCCAAGTATAAGGCACATGATGCAAGTTCAAAGAATGCTTGACTCCATATGGTCAAGCGCTGAATGCTAGACAGAAGGAAAATATTTAAGGTAATGTTATTTTGTACAGTTTTAGTTTATTTAATACCTTCCTGTTAACTCAGGCAGATAAAATGAACTGTGAAGATATGATACTGTACTCTAGGTAAGGAAGTAAAGTGGAATGTAGAAAATACATTTTGAAAGGATTGAAAAGAAAAATTCTATTTGGAACCAGTGCCCATGTGAAGAGCGCTAACAAAGGGATTCACAACATTAAGCTGAATTAAGCTTGCTCTGATAATATGGGATCAGTCTGTGACAGCATGGCTATCAACATCAGTTATACTAGTCAGAGATCTAGGAAAAGAATCTAGAAAAAACGAATCCAATTTGCAAAGAGTGTAATGTTCATCATGATCAAAAGGAGCAATAAAAAAAGCGCTAACTTGGATGAACATTTTGTGCTGCAAGTGGACACAGTTTCAGTGAAAGATGAGTTGAGTACAAACCAAAAGCATGCAGGATAGCCTTTCCTTTAAAAGAAAACATTTAATGGAACAATGAAATGATGGAAGAAACTAAAAAAAGACACAGGTAGATTAAAATTCAGGACACAAGGAGGAAAACTCCCACTAGAAGAACACGTGACGCGTGAACCACTTACAACTAGGTATTAGCTCAAAAGACACATATAAAGGTGCTGAAGAGCATTGATGGTTGGGTTAGAAGTCCATAAAGCCTTTGATCTCAGAGAAGGGGTGTATGTGTTAGAGTGGCAAAAAAATGCAGTGAGTTAACAGTATCTGATAGTGTTTTCTTAGGAAGAGAGTAACAATCAGGAATAGAAAAGAAGTGTTCAAATTTCCCATAAGTTACTGGGGAAAAATGAATTTTAAAAACATTAATTAAAAAAGAAACACTTATGTCAAGGAAATAATCAGATATGAATACTAGAAGGAAGGGAACTGAGGATAAGGCAAATGTCACTTATTTGGATACACTTGATAAACCTGTAGAATCTGGCAGGTTCTACTTGAAGAAAGAGGATCCATGTTTGTGCAGGGATCCCTTCTTAGATTTTTTTAGTTTCTCATGCTGTCTCTTGAACAACAAAGTGATTTAAAGGGCTTCACAGAAAAAGTCAATTTCAAGTCACTAGGAAATCAGTTTCCCAGAGACAGGAAAACTATGTAAGGTATTATAAAGAAGGACTACTTTGGAAAGAGTTTGAGCTGCTGCATAAAAAACAAATCCATGGTGCACTTATAAGAAAAATTAAAACTGCAAGTTGTATATTAAAGCTGGCAAAAGACATGGATTCTGCGGCTATCTAAAGGTGTTCAGTGGTAATCCATGCAGAAAAAAATGTAAAACAAAAAAAAGCTTACTATACCCACTCAAAAAGTTAACCTGAGTGTGCTATTTGGAGTAGATGTCCAGAGTACATGAGAAAAAAAGTCTAATTAAAGAGTTTGAGAAATGAGAGTTAATTAAGCTGCAGTCAGGAAGGATGTGGAATATGGCATAATTAACCTTATCCTATTATGCTTGTGCTGGCAGCTCGGTCCAGGAAGAAGGCTTAAAGTGAGAGACACTGGACAGCTTTAGGAAACAAGAAGCTTGTCTCAGACTACTGCTTGCCTGAATCAACAGGTCTGGGAGTTTGCATACAAGTGTTGAGATAGTCTATTGCAGCTGCAGGCTTGCCTGTGAAGAAAACCATTGATTAGGCCAATATTTATTTGAACTGAGCTCCTTTCAAAATCTGTCTGAAAACTTGGCTTGGCTTGTGGGGCTTAAACTCCTTGTTAGGACCCAGTGGATGGGGGCAAGAGTGAAACTTTGGAACAGTGAGATAATTTCTATACATTATTTTACCAAGTTCCTATACATTACAAGAGGAGCTGTATTTTTTCTCCAGCTTTCCTGCTTTCTCTTGCATGGACTTAGAAGCAGCAGGTCCAAATTTGTAACCCTGATCCATAGACAAACTATCCTTTAGGAAAAAGGACTCCTGTTAGAAAGGCACATGCTACCTCAAGTATCTGCTTCTGCTATTTCAGCATTTGGGGTGCACACTTGTTTCTAGTATTCCAGTCCTAAGAGAAATCCCACAGAAATAATGTGCTGCGCTAGAGATGGCTTGCTAGTTCTAAAAGTCAAGGAACTTGTCTTCTCCTGTGTTTATAGAGCGGTATATCTTATATATGAATACTACAGTAATAGTATGAAATGTAAGATGAGGAAGTAGGTGGCATTGACTGGAAGTTGGAAGTGCTGTTCTCACTCCTCCATGGCAGCATTTACACCAGTCCAGTTAATAAATGTTCATTAAATTAATAGAAACTCACCCCTGACAGCTCAGTGCCTTCATCTCTTTATGTTGAATCCAAGGTAATAGTTTGTAGCTTTAACCTTACTACCATGCTGACAGCCACACTGGTGTGAGCTTTAGTTAGCCTCTTTGGCATAAGCTCTTTAAATCTGCTTCAAAGCTATAAATACTGGGATATACACATGTCCATGGTGGTCAGGGAACCTGTTTATATGCTTCATTAAATGGCTAGTCACTTGGGCAAACAAGAGTTCTATTTTCTGTAGAGACAGAGAACAATTGTAATGACTGCAGTCACCAGCACAAGTTGAAGCAAGATGCCCCCCATCCCAGAGGTGAGCACTGAATCCTGATCTTCACAAATATTCAGAGCATTTACTTTAGCTTCTCTTACCCAACAGCTGGAGGATTAGCCTCTCCTTCTTTCTCTTCCAGAAATCTAGTTTCTATAAAAACAAAGCTTTTCCAGCTGAAAATTTTCAATAGACCCAAGCCTATTAGTCATTTGGGATGAACAAAGCTACATATTCTTGGCAAATTAACTGTTTGTCAGAGTTGCCTGCCTAGATCTATGTATGAATGTCTTACTCATGTTTTCATCCACAAAGGCAATAATCAAAATCTCCACAATAATGCCACTGATGAGGTAAAGACCCTTACTCAGGTAGTAATTGCAGCATGACTTTCAAAGCTCTGTTTCCTTGAATATTGTGTCCAGCAAATAAGAAGTTCCCCCAAGCATTTGCAGTCCAAAGGAGCAAACAAAGCACAGAAGCTGAGAATGCCAGGCTTTACTCCATTTGAATGTTACTGCTTGTTGAAGCATTCAGCTATAAGCCTCCTGATAACGGGGAGCTTGGTGCACTGTAAAAGCTGTACTAGGAGGAATGACGATGCATACTGGCAGATGATACAAAGTGAAAGGAATGGAAAGCTCATGGGAGGAAATGATGACAGATGGATTCAAGAGCAGAGCTGAGAATCTGGCACTTGAGGCAAAGCCTAAATGAATTGTGAGTCTACTACAGTAAAGGATGCAGCTGTCTCATGTTATCCACCTAATTTTCCATCTCCAGGAGCAAAAGATCTTTAATGAATGGTGCCAAACTTGTTCTTCTCATCTTGCATGTGTTGAACAACACTCATAATATGGAATCTGTCCAGTATTTCTCTTTCTAAATATCCCATCAGTATTCCTCTGACTTCCTGTGTTCTTCCTCTGGGGAGAAGCTGTCAACCTCATCTTCACTGGGAAGATATACACAGGTTAGGTCCACCAGTATCCCTTATTGTTCTTCCATTGTAATTAAAAAAAAAATCAAACTATTGGCAATACATATTCTGTTCTTCCTAACTGCTTCAAGATCTCCTATTTCTACAATAGCAATACTAGCTAAAACTGAACTTTGGATGAATCACTCATTAACAGGAGTACAGTTGGGCCACATAAAATATTCAGCTCATTTTTTTTTGATTGAGTGATTAAAGGGGTGTAATTCAAGATCAGGGCTTTCAAGCAGCTGAGGGTACTCTTCACAATATCAGTCAAATTATATTATATGCTGGTATCTCTGGGTGTTCCTGCTGTTGTCAAGACAGAACATTTGCAATAATACATATGTATTCTGCTAGCAGATTATTAATCAGAGATAAAGGACTGTCTGAAGCCTTACAAGAGAAATATACCATGTGTTCTTGTTAGTAAATACTAGTCTGGATTCTGTCTAAGCTCTTGGTTAGCACTTGGCTCAAAAGGGAGGGAGAATGATGTCCAATGCAAATGCAGTTTCCTATAGCAAGTGGTTTTCCCTGAGCTTTGAAAACTTACCCTTTTCTTTATTAAAAAATTAAACAGGAAAGAAAAAAAGCTATTGATTGGATTTGGATTTATCTATTGATTTTTTTTCAGTGATGATATAGCATATATTATTAATACAGCTTTCATATAGCTTTTCATTTTATGCATCTAATTTACTGCTGCCCAGTCTCCTCTCTCTTGACCATGCATGCACACAGAGTCCAGATATATTGAGGATGCAAAAATATTGTTTATCACAGGTAGTTATCTCCATTTGGCCTCTTGCGTGGATAAGTAGGTAGCAAATTTGTGTAAATAACACATTTATTTATCACATTTGGTACTTGGAAACCCCCACATAACACATATGGCATTAGTATAACTTTTAATGATGACCCCAGGGACAGCAATGGCTATTGCAACTGTAAACACTCAGGACAGAACCTTTAAGTGACCAACAGAGAGTAAAACTCTATGCACTTTTCTTTGTACAATTCTGCTTATTTTCAGAGAAGGATTGGCCAGAAAACAAGAATTCTATTTGCAAAACTATTTGAGGTTTAAAATATACAACAATTTTGCAATGGAACATTCACATGATCTTTGAGAATTACTTGTAGGTATTGATTCATCCTGGGATAACTAGCTTCTTTTTGAGGTAGAAAACTCTTCTTGGGGTATAAGGGATGCCATACTCAAAGTTTCTTCTAATATACAATGTTTTTCTTTTTAAACTTTCTTACTATTGGTATTTGCATATATATATATATTGAAAATAGACAAAATGGTGCAGCTTTTACAGAATACCTCTTACAAAACAGAAATATTTGTGACAGGCAGTAGATGGAGTCTGAAGCCTGATTCACCCACAATCCCTTCAAGAGGTCAGGCTGCTAAGTGTTTTGGATAAAGTTCTGTGATTTCGAGCAGCAAGTCCATTCAGGACTGAAAAAAATCTAGGAAATAGTGCTGACATTGAAACCTGCATGCTGATTTGGTAAATTGTCAATACCTACAGAATTTTTAAAGCTCTTGATCAGCGTGGCAGTGACTGACTTTTGAAATCACAGTTAAGCTAGATCTAAGAGATTGTTAGGTGTTTAAGGACTTTTAAAAAAAGTCAGTCTGTTTTCCTTCTTGTTTAATGTGCCTTGGAAATTGTAGAGGACATAGTTCTTGTCCAAGCACAAGACCTGTAATTACTGCAATCCAATACCAGAAATTGGATTAAACTATTGTTACAAAATCAGTGTGAAAGTACATAATCCAGTACTTAGAATATCATTCCCTTCCTTGCTACACTCAGTAAAGATGCATTTCTGATTGTTGTCTGATACGTGTTTATTGCTGAGAGTGTGAGGAAAGAAAAGAACTACTTAGAAATGACAAACTGCATTAGCTGTAGTTTATAAATCCTTTTAAATGCACTGTAAGCATTCAATTTCCAAAGTGCTGAAGTCTGAAAAGAATTTCTCCTAAATAAATAAAAATATTGGTCCTTAATTGTGTGTGTGGAATACTTTGCAGTCCTGGCACTGACCTGAACCCCATTACACCTAGTGATATTCAAACACTGACATATGAATACACCCTCACATCAGCATCCTATTTCTATTTGGCCCAGTTAACTCTTAGGAAAACAAATATTTCTAAACCAGCATAATTTTCCTTTATTCTGGCATGAAATAACTGAGCCCCAGCATCAGATGGTGTGAAAGTGTTCTGCTTTCCCTGCCTTGCCCATGTCAAGCGTCAGTCTTCCACATGTTTTCGTGACACAGTCTTGTAGGAGTCAGCAGAGTGGTGTATAGACTTTGGCCCAAACAGCTGGATGACTGACTGAATCTGCTCACTGACTTCAAATCCCATGTTATCAGTGAAACCTTTGCTGCTGTGTTTCCTTTCATTGTGTCCTTAAGCTGACCATTTCCTGCTCATGTCCCTTAAGCAGAGAATATACAGAAGATCAGGGTCAGCCCTGACACTGCAAACGCTTCACTTATGGTTTGGGAAGATAAAGCTGTTGTTTTAATAACATTTGAACAAACATAAAAGTTGCCTACACTTCTTTTTTTCTTAATACAGTTGCAAAGACCTGATCATAAAAATTTCCTTCATCATCAATTTTTAGCCAATATTAAACTGATTTTTTAAAATGTGGTGTGTAGTTCCAGCTGTGATAAATGCAGACTATTGCAATCTGGTGGAGGAACCAGAATGTTTTTTAATGACCCTACACTGCAATCTAAGCCAAGCAAATATAATGATTCACCCAGGGAAGATAAATTATTGCCTGGAAAAATGCCAAAGCATTTTAATTTGTAGCTCCAACATGTCTCTCTTGGAACCCATTGTAAAGTGTCTGGGATATGAAGTATTTTCCAAATTGTTATATAACTTCATAATTCATACTGAGGGTTTTTTTCTCCCTTTCCTCATCTAGCACATGCATACATATGCATAATTTAGAGCAAAATAATTGCTTTAAATAGCCACCTGAAAAGCCCCCTTTGCTATAACCCCATGGGAAACCCAAAATTACCTTATTTGTGGTTGTCAATAACATTCAAGATTTGAAGTTGGAGCTGCAGCAGGTGTCAGGGGGCCACTTGTCACCACAGCTTGGAAATGTGACAAATCGTTAGAACCAGTTGGATGTCCTAGGCTGTTATTAGCCATCTGTTCACAGCTCTGGGCGGGTCAGCTGCCTGGACTTGACCAAAGCCACCCCTTAATTAGAGAATTTACAATTCCAGCCAATTTAGAGCTGATTTTGTTTATTGTTTATGAAAGGAAGATGCGTCACACAGTGCGGGACAGACCTGTTTGAGGGATTTTGTGGAAACTGTGGATTCGTTTGCTGGAGTCTCCCCAGCACAAAGTGGGCTTGAGTGTGTGCACTGTTCTAACTACCTTCACTTTCTGTAGCTTCTTTTCATGTCAGGACCTTCAGCCGTGTAGCAGAAACTACTGTCTGCCTGTTTATGTTTGGTGTATGTCACCCTTACTGTAACCATACACAGGATTACTCTTGCAAAGCCCCTCCTCAGCTCCCAGTGTGCCCAATGCTCATCTTTTTTCCCATAGCTATTCCCAAAGAAGTCACTCACTCCAGAAATTTGCAAGGTCAGTAACTAAAAAAGTAGGGTATTTTTGTACCCGTTCTTTTAGCAGAAAATCATCATTTTATCATGTTCCTAACATTTCCAAGGCCAAATAAATACTTGAAAACAGGATAGAAGGAATTGTAATTTCATAGCTCTAGCGGGCTTCCCCTTTTTCCTCTGAAACACATTTGAAAGTACTCTGTAACTAATTGGAGTTATTCTGCATGTCAAGAGAAGTTGTGAGGAAGTAACGATAAGGTTAAATAAAATGTAAATTATTTGATTGAATTGTATACTTTGTCAACTGTCTAAAATTTCTGATATTCTTTAGTATAGAAAGATATTAATAATTCCACTCATATTTTTTAAAATTCTTGGTGTACTAATGTGTGTTTTAAAAAATTAATGGCACATTTAAAAATACTGAAAATCATGTAAATGTTTTATTTATGTACATATTTTATTGTACAAGGACAGAAAAAAAGCAAAATTCAGTTAATTTGATTTTTGCTTTTTGTGCTATTGGTTTCCTTTTTGGGAAGAAATGTGGGCAATGAAAATGATCTAATAAATTCTACATTCTTCTGTTGCTTATAATATACTTTCCCTGTTAGATAATAAAATAGATATGACATGTACTGTGCCTTGGAATGTGATTCAAGCTTGCTCTCACCTCTTTCCCATAATTGGTCACCACTACAGTTGAAAATAGCTGTCATGAACTAACTCTGCTATCACCTTCTTCTTCTGTGATCCTGGCCTTCAGCATTCTGTCATGGTATACTAATGCAATATGAACTGACATGTTCACCGTAATTTTGGTTGGAAGATCAGGCAAGGGAAAGCTGTTCTATTCATGACTGTTGTATAGAGCACATTTCTAGAATGAGCCCAGGTAGCTCCTTCTACTTCTAATTGCACTATAATGCACCTCTGGAGATCAGAGTCATAAAAGGTCTAAAAATCAATAAATAACAGCTTCTACATATATAGTATATATGATGTGGATCAAAATATAACAAGGGCAATTCTGATTTCAGAGAATATAGCTCCATTGAGAGCTTCTATTAAGATCATGATACAAATCTTGAGTGTGTTGCGCAATGAATGTTTAGATAAAATTCAAGATCCTTAACTGAAGGTACTCAGGTTTTACTTTTACAGTGAATGGATCAGACGTGTACTACATGCACATATATATCTCTGCACGCGTTCTACCTACATCTCAGTGCAGTTCTTGGTTTTGCGATACTACATGCAAGGTTTGGTGAATTTTTCTTTCGGGGTTGAAATGCACATATGTCTTTGAAGTGACATTTTTTTCCTCTTTGAACTTACTCTTGTTTCCCAAGAAACTTTTTTTGCACTTTTCCTGTGCAACTAATTTTCAGTTTCTTTAGCATTAACAGAAATAGGTGTTGGCAAATTTAATTTGCCTGCACTATTATGTGCTGTGGTGGCAGTGTGACCACTACATTAATCACAGATCAAGCCATCTAGTTTTTTCTTGGAAGGTTAGGTGAATGGCGGTTTGAGGAGAAAATACTGCCCCAACAGCTAACTACTTGCTCTCAAGCCCAGCACCCAGAACCCATTGCTTTATGCCAGGATGGAAAGCAGAGAGAAAGAAGCTGTTGTGGGGAGGAGAGATGGGTCGGTGGTGGATGAGGATAAATTTGGCAGCCTGTGGAGGAAGGGGGAAAAGGGCCAAGATGGACTGGTCTTGCAACTGCACTGTATTGTAGACATACCATGCAAGCCCAAGCTAAGCTGCCTGCTATATAACAATGTCTGTTGTGATGGCAGCTCTTGTCAGAGTGATACTATCATACAGAACTGTACTCAGTGGGTAAAGAATGTTATGTTTAATTGGTGTCCTGAAGTACAGGTGTCATGATGACATGTGTAGTGTGTAAGTGCTCTTAATTTACACTTTTGAAGTGGCTTTTCCTGTTTTCTATTCCTATAAGGAAACTGGTTTCAAAAGCATTTATATCCAGATTTACTATGAAGGTGGTGAGACACTGGAACAAGTTGCCCAGAGAAGCTGTAGATGCCCTGTCCCTGGAATTGTTGAATACCAGGTTGGATGGGGCTTTGAGCAACCTCCTGTAGATGATCTTTTAAGCTCTTTTCCAACCCAAACCATTCTGTGATTCTATGATAAGGTCCTCAACAAAATTCAGTAATTCGGTACTATTTTACAGCTTTTTACTGATATGAGGTGAATGACAGCTTCTATCTCTAATCTTTTGTCCCATATAGGTACTCTCAGCCTGTTCCAAACAGTAATGGAGAAAATGGAGAAAATCAAATACACATATGAAAAGCACATAGTATTCAGATGCTTATGCAACAGTACTTGAATACCTTGGACTTTCCTGGGCAAACCCAGGAGGGACGTTTATGATAAGCATGTAACAGATAAGAAATAGTATAAGGATTGTTACTTGTATGATATTTGCTGATAAGCTGAGATTGAATCTGTGTGATTTTGAGAAACACTTACAAAATTTTCTTAAATTTTAGAAAAGTTTATTTCAATGGAAATTAGACAAAAATGAGTACATCACATGTAATAAGTATCTGCCTTTTTGCCTCACTGGATATAGTGGAATATGTATGTGTTAATTCACAGGGATCCATGGAAGTGCACTCACTTAAAATCCATATGACTGATTAGACCTGTAATTGGATGGTTTTGTTCTTGATTTCTAAATTTATAATGCAAAATAATATAATGGCCCTTCTATTAGGGCCATTCATACACTAATGAATCTATCATACTGTGAAGTATCCCAAGGAGCTGAAAAAAAGTCCAGGAGAAAGAGAAAATTAATATTACAGACAGAGCTTGGAGAGGTAAGTTCATCTTATGTGTGTGTATGTATGCTAAACTCTGTGTCTTTTATTTAGAAGTTAAAATTAAAAAATTATTTTTTGTTACACAGTAAGTAGAACTTTGTCTGGCTTTAAAGAGCTGTTTAGTAAAGTGTTTTCATTTAACTGGAGCAAGGAGTGTCCAAAGTCTTCTTTGTCTGCTGAAGGATAACTAATTTGTAATACACTCTCCCCTCAAAGGGAGGAGATTTATATTTTCTAGTTATAGTGGAATGTCTGGACCACAGAATGAGTCTTGCAAGCCCGATTTTGAAGAAATCTCTGCCAGTACTGGATTGTCACAGTACTCTTTTTCTTCTCTTTTTCATGCATTATTTGGAAGGGAGGATCACACAGCATAGGGAACTGTGGTGTACTATAACCACCACTGAAATAACTGCAGTATGAGAAACTGTAAGCACAATGATATAGAAGGTATTCACATTGGAATTACTGAGGATTTACCCTCCAAGGGCTGCATAAATGTTCACATTGGTTTTCATTCTAGTCATAGTGGGTTTCCGGATTCTGCTGTGATCCAATATCACGATTAGATGGATACTTATTGGATGGTTATGGTTAAATGTTATCCAAACATAGCCAGTTAAGTACCTGTTACTACCTGTTCTTTTTTATGTGCCAAAACCATCGCGTGATCTGCTAGGAGTCCATAAATATAAAATGTTAAGGCTTTTAATCTGATGTTCAGACAATAAAATTTTCTTTTGAATCTCAGTCATCCAGTTTCAGATCTAAGCATTATGTACTTTTCTGGGGAAAAGCTAAGTTTCATTATTAAAAGCAATAAAGATTTTCTGCCTCAATCAAATTCAGCATGCTAGAAATCAATGAAAAACAAAAAATGTAGCAGCGTCACACTATGCCACCAGTGTTAACTGCTAATTGGCCTAACTTCTAAGTTATGACTTTAACTGTAAGTTGGCTATGTCTGCCAGGTTGTGCTGGAACACATTCTAAACGTGGCATGAATATAAAATCTCTGCTGGGAACTTACTTGGATTTTTATTATTTTTAACTGTTAAATTTACAGTATCAGAGAAGTAAATAGTAGAAGTCCACATTTCATAATTGTGTTCTCTCAAATAAGATCCATATTGCCGGTTTCAAAGTTTGCTAACATCTGCCAATAATTTGGACTCTATATATGGATTGACTATAGCATAATAAAATAAATGAATGGACAAAGGAAGTAGAGTATTATAAATGCCTCCCTGTGGTGATTATGCTTACAAGGATATTTACATATGAATAGATTTATCTATATGCAAAAACATATCTTGAGCTGACAAAATTATTCACAAGTGCATTTTATGAATTGAACCTTATTACCCAAAATTATACTGATGCAAAGCCATACTGTATTTTGGCCTTATATCCTTGTACTTTGAATTCTTAGATTTAACAATCACTGCATACAGCAATTAAGCTCTTAAGCACTGGTAGCATCTCAGACCAGACATGTGTCTCAGAGCTATGTGTGTTGTGCTACTCATACAGGATAGGGAAGAAGTTTCAGTCCTAGATGTCTTTCTTTTCATGAGTTTGAGCTGGAACATTCTCCATATTTGAACACAGGATCTTTTTTTCTCCTCTTGTAGTTTAATTACATACTTCAGTCTTCTCCCCAAATATCTCATTTCATTGAAATTGTTAGTAATTCTATCTTGACATATGCAGATATATTGGGGAAAATACACCAAATGTCTGGACTTGTTAGTGAGTGAATTAGAAAACTGATGTCAAATTTGTCTTTTGAAAAGTGTGAATTGTAAGTTTAAAGTGTAAAAAGGATGATTTAAATTGTCTGGTTAATTCAAGTCCCTTGAACCAGTTCCAGTCATCTTGTCATTTTTAAAATCTTTGCTAAGATTAAAAGGTTCTCATTAAGAAATGCACTGGGCAAATTTTGCTCAAATTGTCAACAATAGCAGCTGCTTTTTCTTTATGAATTATCTGTAAAGTAAGACATATTTGGCAGTTTTCAACAGAGAAGAAAACATATTACTTGCTATAGTGCAAGTTTTCCATTTCACCGTTCAGCACTGCTCAAGGGTCATCCTGTTCCCTCCCAAGAACATGTTTGCCTGATAGTTGTTTAAATGTAAAATAATAGGACAGGGACTCTTGTATTCCTACTTTGTCTGATTGCCATGCAGGAGACAAAAGAAGAGTGTACGGGGTAACTAGCTGACTCGCTGTGGATCACAAAAGTAATATCTGGACCAGTTCTGGATTATAGGCTATGAACTACTGAATGAAGGATGTGTTTGAGATGTTCATTTTAGCTAAGATTTAAGACTTCTGTCAAACAGCTTAAGCTAACTGTTCACTGCCTAATATTTGTGGTCAGTGAACAGATGACTGAAGAAGGGAAATCAGAGGTTTGAGAAAGTCCTAATGAACATTCCTAGGCGTGAGCCTTTGTACAAGTACTCATGAGACTTCTTGTTTTCTGCAAGCATTTTGGCTAAAAAAAATACTCACATGTTTTCTGAAAATAAATACAAAAGGTCATAAATACCACTGAGGTGAATTCATGGGTTTTAGTGTAATACATATCTCTGAGTACTTATTTTGCAGTATTCATCCATGTCTGAAGAGTAACTTGGGAGCTCTTGGAATGCAAATGTTTTTTACCAGCAGGAAAACTAGCAGCAAAATATATCTGTTGTAGAAGGGTTCTGAGATCTGAATCTGCCATGTATGCAAAAACACAGAAAACAGTAAAACTGTTGAAGTGAAATTTCACTCTGCCTGGGAAAGGCAGAAGTAAAACAACATTAAAAGTAAATCACATTTAAACTGCGCAAAAAACACTGTATAAACTGCTAAATGTTACTGAGGGACTGGATGTGCTACAGCTGCAGCTGTTGATTTGTGATACTAGGCCATGCAAATGTTCTTCAAGGGACAAATACACTGTAGAACTAAAATATAACTAATCTTTAATCTTTAAAGAGTACAATATATTACAGCTATCGTTTCTATAAGGTAGAAGCTTTGACTCTGCAACGAAAATCGTTAGAGAGGAATTCTTCATCTACCACTGTTGATAGATGTGATCTCAGAAAATTATCTTCAGAAATGTTAATTTTAATGGGATTGTTGCTGTTGACAAGTTTCTACGTATATCTTAAATGATTCACCACAGTGCTGCATGAAGAGCAGGAAAATAGGAGCTCTGGGGACTTTCTGGACCTCATTGACTGAAAACTGAAACACCCAGTTTTTCTTCAGTCTTCCAGATTCTTTGTACAGACGACTGAACTCCTTCTAGAAATAATGTGAAATGGGAATTTTAGAAACCCTTTATTTTTCATAATCAACTTACGTTTTATAAGAGGCTGTAAATACATTTATGTATCATAATTTAAATACTTTTTTGTATAAATGATTCTTCTTTTTTCTCTTTTTCAAAAAAACCCTAAAATGTAGCCATTATTCAGAAAAACTGACTTAGTTTACAGGGGTGCAAAATACCTGTAGATCTTGTAGCCTTAAGAAAAGTCCATAAGATTATTTATAAGCCCTTTTTAATAGAGCAGAGCAAGTTAAAATTTGTAGAAAATATCTGACAAGATGTACAAAATTGGGAATTCCATAGCATTATAGGAGAGTAAGGATGTTATGCACAGAAATAATGATTCTTACAAAAAGTCAGTTGAATTTTTCAGATGCTGCCATAATATGGCATTCTTTCAGCCGCAGTAACATACTGTTCATGGGTGAGCATTCTGAGTCTCTCAAAATTTACACTGAGTTAAAAAAAGTGAAAATTAAAAGCATGGTGTAACAGAGAAAAAAATTTACACCTTGTATTTAGATAAGAGGAAAAGAACCATTTTCCTTTAACATTCTTACTGTTTTTTTTACTCTACTTATGGCCTGGGACATTCTTACTTGAAAACCTTTTTAACACTACTTAGCATGTCCTTCAACACATGCACTATTGATAGCGAAAGTTCATTGTTTTAGAAACATTTTATTAAGATTCATAGCCTTTGAACTTTGTACTGTTATCTACCAAAGCGACAATCAAATAATTCTTCCCCCCCCCTTTTTTTTTCTTTTTTTTCTTTTCTGTCCTTCCACTTTTTTCCAACTTCCTTGCTTTTCATTACTACTGTTGCTCTGAAATGACTTTATCATAGTGGAACATAAACAAGAGATTAGGTATCTCATCTGGATTAGCTTCACAGCCTCTCCCCTTTTCACCCCCAAAAGCTCAATGACCTGCTAAAATATGGTATCAGCTGAGTTTTCTTTGGCCAGCTTGGTTCACTCGACTTGACACTAGTGAGATCAAACTACAGCAGCCTGTCAGCATAAGGGATATCCTTTGAAAAACAGAAGTTTTTCTTCTTCAGAGTCAGACTTTTTTCCTAACTTTTTTCTCCTTTGTATTTTGGATTCCTCTTCCCATCTTTACAGAAGGAAAATAAGCCTTTGTATATCTACAATTGCCTTCACCCTGTTGCTCTACAATACAGCAATTACATACTGAACACTTCAGGAGAAATTACAGATCTCTTTCTAAGATAAAAAGCAAGCAAGTTTTTTCTGTATTTTAAAATTCAGATCTCAACATTCAGAAAACTTTGTTTTTCAGTTTGCAGCATGGTTAAATAGCTGAAAGATAAGTCTTGAAAATTATACTTTCAAATATAGCTACTTTCAAATTCTGCTATTAACAGGTTTTTTTCTCAAATTTATTTTAGAAATAATTAATTTTGAAATATAACCCCATTAATAAAGCTAGATAAAAATGTGTGCATTGAAAAGCTTTTCTCAGTGGAAGACAAGACCAGTCTTTACTGAGGAAAAGCCTGTAGTTACATGATACATGTCTGTCTTTACCTGTGCATTCAGACAAAAACGTTTGCATGGTTAATGATCACATTTGCTGTAGTGACAAGTGCAGTAAAATTCTGTCTCTCCATCAGGGATACTATCTTTATCCCTTATAAGTACATATCTAAGTATTCTGTTTAGTCCTGAGGGCATAATGAATTCTGAACAGGGTAAGGCTTTCCAGTTGATTCATTTGTTCTGCTGGTGTAACTGCACTGATATCAAAGGATTTTAGGGGAGAGTTTAGATTATGGAAGCTGACTGTGATGAAGCTTTGCAAATCTCTTCCACAAATATCAGTAGGAAGTCTATTATGACCTAGTAATTTTATTTTTTTATTTTTTAATTAATCTGGAAAAGGAACTGTGTTGTTATAGTCCATACAGGTTGGGACTGTATGGTGGTAAGTTATGAGACTTGCTGAAATGGAGCTAGCACTATATTTCACAAATTCAGGATTAGAAGAATCAAAATTAGAAATGGAGGTTGAATGGCATTTACTGCTTTAGGCAATTCACATCAATTTCATGCAGCTGCATTGACTGAGTAGGAATCCAATGGAATTACTGAAAATGGAATATTCTGGTTTCAGCTTTCCTGGGTGAACACAGAAAAAACATTTCTATTTAGTGCTATTTTCATTGTCATTTCCCAGGATATACTAGCTTTTCTGTATGCTTTGCAATTCTACAGGAGAATGAGTTGGATACAAAAGAGACAGCTATAAATAAACATGTAGCCTGACAAGCTCAGCAGGGTGTCATATAATATGTTGACCCTCTAATAAGTGAGGGGTATGAATTTTATAGCTGTGATGTCTATGAAATCTCTTCAGTGAACTGTGTATGACACTATCATATAACAGTTATGAAATATTCAAGATCCAGCCTTTGGAAATATTATAGTTTACTCAAAATTAGCTTAAAAATAGCAGTTATTTTAGATCGGTAGATAGTAAGACAGCTGAAGCAATATTGCTGTAAAAGAAATTTTAATCATAGAAACATAATACACAGAGCTGTAATATACACATATAGTAATATATGTCTATACTAGCTGAATTTATATGTCCTGTATCTATGGAATTACAAAGGCAATGTTATATGACCCCATTCTTTGATTACGAGAGATTCTTTTTTATTTATAATGACATTTCCAGCAGATATTATAATCTCTTAAGTATAAGGCTTGGTGATTGTGTGTATAAGCATTATACACTGTGGCATATAAAATTTCAGTGAGTTGCAATCGCTAAAAAAGCGACTACTGGATGCTTTCTGCAACACTATTTTGATAGCGTCCCTTCATGACAAGTCTATATGCAGGTAAGGAAGAAAAAAACTGGGCAAAAGTTAATAGTTAGAGTTTGATGACAAAACAATTAACAAAGGCTCCTGCCTCAAACCACATCAACAGGCAGACATCAGTAGCTGTCTTGCAAATGCTTTCAGCTCAGCCCCTTGCTCTAGCCCTTGATCCTTCTTCCATAGCCTCGCTTTTAGCACACATGATTTCTAACCAGCTCCTGCTGTGGACCACCTAGACCAGCTTTGCTTCAGGCCTGCATATGCTTTCTCAGGAATTCCTGGTGTTGTGCCAGTCTTTCCCCTTGCCTGCCTTTGTGTTGTGCTCTTGGTTTGCTCTCCTGGGGCACATGGACTTCCTCCTTAACTTCTGACAGTATCCTTGTTTTGCATTCTCAATCCAGTTTTTCACCTTAGAGTTACCTATGTGTGTAGTATCAGACTCTTCAGTTATCACAGAATCAAAGAATGGTTTGGGTTGGGAGAGATCTTAAATATCCTCTAGCTTGAAGCCCACTGCCAGGGGCATGGACACCTTCCACTAGACCAGGTTGCTCAAAGCCGCATCCAGCTGGCCTTGAACACTTCCAGGAATGGGGCATCTACAGCTTCTTTGGGCAACTTGTTCCAGTGCCTCACCACTCTCACAGTAAAGAATTTCTTCCTAATATCTAATCTAAATCTACCCTCTTTCAGCTGAAAGCCATTTCCGCTTGTCCTATCACTACATGCCCCTGTAAAAAGCCCCTCTCCAGCTTTCTTGCAGGCTCCCTTTAAGTACTGGAAGGCTGCTATAAGGCCTCCCCAGAGCCTTTTTTACCTCCAGGCTGAACAAGCTCAGCTCTCTCAGCCTGTCTTCATAGAAGAGGTGTTCCAGCCCTCTCATCATCTTTGTGGCATTTTCTGGAATCTAGTCCATGCTTAGATACAAGTTCTATCTGCCCATGTGTCACTGTAAAAAGCTCAATACTCTCAGTAAATGCCAAAACCAGTCTTGAACTTGTTCCTCAATGGCTCACTCTCACAATAGAAGGAGCTTTTACATAGGAAATTAATGCATGATGGGAGCCACACAGACCAACTTTCATTTCTTTTTCTTAAGTAAAACAAAATAAATAGGATTGGTCTGGTTTTTTTCATCAAAGTTGATGCACAGCCTGACCACAGAAAGGAGTTGCAACCAGACATTCCACTTGACTCAGCATAAAGGGTCCCCACGCTGCCCAGGCAGATGGAATATGTGCTTCTCTGCACAATGTGTGTCTTTGTCAGCAGGAATTCCCATAATTTGAAATGCAATTTAAGATGCATTTTCATATTAAATTTGTTGCCAAAACTTGTATTAGAAATGTTTGTTTTCCTTCATGCAGACTTTCCAGACACATCTTTCTCTTTTTGAGATAATACTGGGTGTGAACTGCTAATGTATAATGATGAGTTGCATTTTGCTAGTTGAATCATTATAGCTAATCCAATAAACACTAAAGTGGCTTGATTTGATTACAATATGCTGCATACACAGAAAACAATACTTTAAGGGAATAATACATTTTGAAGGGATTCTGTCTATTCAGTGTATCCTTTGAAGAGGCAGCCTACTAAACCAGTAGCTATTAACATAACATACCTCCCAGTTTAAATTCATTTTTTATTTTTAATCTCTATAAATTTATTGGAAAGTGCAGAGGAGCACACACAGATGTGTTTGCAACATCATAGGTTTGCAAACTGAGGGGCTGGTAATAGGGATAGAAAATCTTCCTCTTGTAGGCTACTCCTTCTTAGACTGACCCTGGAAAGGAAGTTATTGCTTCAAGGCTGTACCTTTCTTTAAGAAGAGAAGAAAAACCCTGCTATGAGTCATCAGCTATGGTGTGATAATCACATATACCTGTCAGCTGGACAAGAGCTGAAGAAAGGAATACATAAATTTTTAACATGTTCAGCTTGCAAACTTCACTAGGAACCCAAAAAGAGTGTCACACATTAATTTCTGTTGCCATACTACAGAATGAAGCCCTGATAGAAGATGTTCAGCAGCTGCATTCTAGACCAACCCAGTTAAAATAATAATTTAGAGTCTTTATGAAGACAATTATAAAGTAGTTCAGATCTGGAGAGAGATTTTACACTAAATTGCTTTTGGTTAGTAAAAGCTAAAGTTTATACCATAAACAATTGCAAAAACATAAGTAAATTCCACTTATGTTTAGATGAACTCTTAGGCTTGGCCTAAGATATGAGAGTTTGAACAAATTTTTGATCACAGATAATGCAGACAGGTGACAGATATTCATCGTGCTGTCCAAAACAACAATGCAGCCCAAAAGCTGCATAAGGTTTGAGAGCAGCATCTGTGGGAGAGTGATCCTCTTCTACAGAAATTAAAAAAAACCCAACCAAACCAAACAACTTTTCACTTCTGGGGAAAAATGCCAACAGTGAGAAAAATTGACAGACGTATACACTTGATTAAGGGGGGCTGATCTACTAGGAGTTCTGTAATTCCTGGAGCAGGAGCTATCCATTAGAATAACTGGGCAAAATATCTTTGTTGTAGACACATGATACTCTGTTCTCTATTAAAACTTAACTGGAGCTGAGATTTCACCCTCACTTGACAGGAAAAGATACTAGGATGAGGAAAAAAAAAACAAAAAACTATAGCTTAAAACCCGCAGGTATTCTCAGATACTCAGAGAATAAGCACAGAGTTACACAAGAAAACAAAGTAAGGCAGAGACAGGAAATCAAGCATTTGCTTTGTCTTTGATTTCTGTGGAACTGAGTCTTTAAAGTAAGATTCTTCACTGCCATTCTTAGAAGAGCAGGAGAAGGAAAGGTAGTGACCATGTCACATGGTTGCCAATGTCCTTCTGAAAAAATACAGCCAGGGTCCCACTTCTTTTGTTGGCTAGGCTGCCTACTGGCGGTGCCTAAAGTTATCAACTTATGTCCTTCTCCCTTTTTTAGCCAAGTCTGTTATCGTTACAGATAGCAATGCTGAAGATGTAATTTCTAAAAATATAATTTGATCACAGAGGCAGATTTTTTAATTTATTCCATTCAGCCACTGCTCTCCTGATAAACTTTCTTTATTCCCTATGAAATGAATGGAACTAAACCAGACATACAAAAGGAGTAGCTTCCTGGGTGACACTTATCCCAGGCTCTGATGAAGCTTTTTATTTTCCAAAAATACCTCACAATGAGCAGATTCTGTTAAGCTCCTAGCTTAAGAGAAAGTATCTAATAAAGGCTGATTTTATTGAATTCATGGCACTTTGGTAGTATAAGTTGATAAAGGGAATCCCACTTGAAGCAAAAGTACTTTTAATAAGCACTGCAAATATGGAAATATTGCATTTATTGAACTTGAAATAATCAAAATGGCATAGTGATGTTTGGTATGCTGCTGATTAAAAGCAGTTTTCTCTTTTTTTCAAGTTCTCAAACTGAATATGCAAGTGATGATAAACTTGTAAAATCTGTGGATAAGATGAAGAAATGTTTCTGATAGAATGCCTTTTAAAATTGCTAGAAGCCTCATACAGTCATAAGCATAGGATCACAATTTGTACAGCAACAAAGCACCAGTTTTAATTATATTCTAGACACTTCTGCACACAGGGTACTAGTATCCTCCAGTTCTGCGGCCTGTATAATGACTTTTTAAGAATATAAAATAAAAATAAGCCTCATTTTCATTTGTTGCTGTTCTTTATTATACCCATAAGTAAAATTTCTTGTTAAAATAGTTTTCATTTCTTATAGCCCTTTTTGATGCTCCAAAGCCTCTACTGCAGATGTAGTTGCTGGAGAGCCTTCTGTGTCGTCCATTTTTCCCTTGAGCACAGCATGGTGTCAGCTGTGCAACTGTTTAAGAGTTGAAGGCACTTGAGCTGAAGGCAATTCCATTTTCTTCCTTGTAATTCATGAACATGTTCAGAGAAAAGCTTTTCAGTTTCCAGTGAAATAATTTTACTTACACCATGCCACCAGATCTGACTCTGAAGTAGTTCCTTTGCTTATTCTGCCTTTGAGAATCCGGTGGGGATAACAATGGGTTGTAAAAAGGCAATTTCCTGCCCTCTGTGCTGTCGCCTGTCTGACTCTGGTCCTTAATGTCAGGCTGTACCACCTCAGGCCCTAGCATACTCCCTCATTAGTTAAGGCAGTGAAGATCTTCATGTTACAGAGCTACAAGAATATTTATAGCTGTATTTACTAAACAAGTTTTCTGGTAAAATCTTTGCTGCATTTAGAGAAGAAGAAAAGAGTAGGCAAGTTTCTATTACCTACAACAAGTACATATTACATGCAGATGGTTTCCTGCGCTTGGTACATTACTGATCATAAGGAAAAATTCAATGAGGATTAATGTGTAGCTGTGAGAGACCTGAAGAGCCATTCTCGCCTTCAATTCTGCACCACTTTCTAATGTGACCTTTTCCTCTGTATTACAGAATCTTTAAAATTAGAGACAATTTCTTAATGTTTAAGACAAGTGGGAAAATAATATTCAGAGGGAGAAGCAAGTATGTCTTAAGGCTTTTCTCTACTGGGAATAGAAAAAGACAGAATTGGGATTTGGAAATGTCAAAAAAGATCCGTTCATACAGGGCTGAAAATGAAGAAATACTATGAAACATTGGTTTGGCATTTTAAAGAGCCGCCTGTGTTCTCTTACTGAACATGCTTGAATTTTTTGAAAGTAGGGGTTTGGTTCTTGTGAAGTATTTTCTTTTTTGCTCAATATCACTCCACCTAATAGATACAGAAGACATACATGTGTTTGTGTATATATATAGATACATACATATACACAAGATATATAGAAGACATACAAGATACGCTTTGATGCATTGCCATTCTGAAACTACACAAGGAAAATAATCTTGCCAATGTATTTTCCACCCCTAAGCATTAGCACCCCAGCTGAAAGCATGGTCAGTCTCACTGTGGTCCATCTTGTGGCCAGCCTTCTTTCTCCCTCATTTCCTTTCTATTGTGGAAGAACACAATAGAAGCTTCACAAAGAGGAAAGTACTTGTAGTATTTAGGGTGGACCAAACACCAATTCAAGACCAAAGAGAACATTCATACAAATAACAAGATGTAAAAATTATGCTCTTTAAGAATGCCTATGCTTGCACTAGATGTATAATGTAACAGTCTAAACTAATTCTTTTTCCAAGTTATCCATTTTAAATAATCACAGATAATCTAAAAAGTATTTGAAAAGTAGTGCAGTGGCAGGCTGCTGGTTTTGATACCGTCTCATCTTCTACCTTTCTCTCCCTTTTTTTTTTTCACTTTAATCACAGGTTAAACCCAGACACCAACCAGTGGAAAATATTTGCCCAGAAGCAATAATGGAAGACATGGACTGAAAGCCTCATTTACTCAGCAGCTCTGATAACTGTTTTTCAAATGCCTTGGCTCAATCTGATCAAGGTGTTTTGGTTTTGTGGAAACACTACAGTTGTCTAGAGGTAGATTACAGCAGCAGCTGGCTAAGTTATTTTGCTGAACTACTTACTAGTTTCAAGGTATTTAATTTAAATTTATTTTGGGGATCTCTGTGCTACAATGCAAAAGACACAAGGGACAAAACCACATTAATAAACTCTACAGTTATTTTGCTGTTTCTAGAGGCATGCATGAGCACTGAACACTTTGACAAAGGGGTCTTCCACAAACCTCTTCTGAGACAAGCTTTGGATTTTGGTACTAATATGACTTGATCAGACTTTTTCCTTATGTAAGTGTGTGTGTTACCCTTTAATGAAGTGTGAAATCTCACTGACTGTATAAGAAAGTCATGAGGAATCCATCATATGTAATAAAGACAGGGCTCCTGACTGCAAGAATATATCAGTATAAGAGCAATATAGGAAGAAGATGCAGATGTGATTTGGTACGGAGTCAGGGTAGCTGCAGGGGACTCAGCTATTTAAGTCATGAGAAGAACAAGAATATTGCTCTAGGTAAACAGGACCTTAATCTCTTTCCAGCTAATGACAAAGTTACTTTGATGCACAGGCAATGCTTATATGGGAAAATTATACATTACAGTCCTTCTTACCTACTTGTGTACACTCCTACAAGTTTTGTTCATTCGTTTGTAACCAGCTGAATGGTCCCATTGTAGTTGCCACTATGGGAAAGAACATGTGTGAGTTAATTAGAACAAGCTTTGTAAGCCACAGCTCCTATTCCTGTTGTTGCTGTAAATCAAACAGCAAAAATACTGGTTTTAGAAGTATCAGTGAGTCAATATTTCAAGTTAATTTAATGAAACCTTTTTTTTTTTTTTTTAATAATGTATTTTGTCTTTTTCCTGTAAAGTATATGTCTTTGTAGTTCCCTGTGAGTTCTAGCAAGGATCCTAGGGAAAACTAAGATTGGATTAAATAAATATCCATTTAGAAGAAACCGTAGGGAGCCCAGCAACACATATCATCCAGCACCACAACAGCCATCGTATCACTACCACCATCAGTCAGCGATTCTCACTTCCTAATACTTCAAAATATTTTCATCGGGCTTTTTTTCCTTTTGTTTAAAAATCACCCTAAAACTAAATTTTGTTGCCTTCAAAAACCTCTAAAAAATATAAAGCAATTTTAACAGGACCTTGGAACACACAATAATGTCCAAAACAGAGTCAATTTTTAAAACTGCTGTATTCAAATAAAAGCTGAAACATTTACGAACCGAAGTATTAACCAGTTTAAGATCACTTATCTGAAAAGGAAAAGGACTCTGCTTCAGGGTAACAGCTGCTTTTGCTTTGATGCCTACACAGTTTTCATAGCCTGGGGAAAGATTTTATTGGTTTTTGCTGTAAAAATTTGGTAGGTGGGCAGCCAACAAGTAGCTCTTGAACTGGTGCAGTGTCAGAACCAAAGTGTACTCATCTGCTAATACACAGCAAGCTCATTTTAAAGCACAGGCCAAAGCAATGCCAAAGCTATGGTACAATGTAAGAACAAATGTGGAAAGAAGATGTGAAATAGATAGAAAATGAACACTGAAGTAATAAAAAATAAATGCTGAAATTTAACTTTTAATTAAAGATGGAGAGTAAAATGTGCCTGCAATTTGACAAAAGTACAGCTGAAATAGCACTAAAATGAAAAAAGCTTCTTTAGCATCTCAGGTTTAGGTTATGGCATAGGTTAGCCTGCAAATTAGTTTGCAAAAGTAAAAGTTAAGCTTGTAGACTAAATTTAAAAAGCATTTGTTTGATGGATCTAGATATACCGAGAGGCATTGAGAAACCCTTTTCCGAATGAGAGTGCTTTATCAGGCAAACCTATACTGCCCCATGCTGTGATAGGAAAGCAGATAAGGTCTTTGCCATCTGTTTTGAAGGTCCTGAGTTTAATTCTCCATGGGAGTTAGTACATAGTGCAGGTAGGAGGGGAAGAATTCATTTGGGAAACTGCTTATCTTTCCTTTGGAGAAAAAAACCCTATAATTACATAGTATTATTTTAATCAGAAGAGATTTCAACTTGCTTCTCTGTATTCTTGAGGCTTCCCAGTGAATTGTAAACTAATGATTCTTGTAAAAAATAAATCAATATAGCAGACAATCATATTTATCAAAAGTGCCTTTTTATTTAATTTAGGCTTGAAAGCAATGTATAAAGAGCTTGTTCATATGATATTCATGTTCAAAAATTTTACATAGGTACTACTTTCTAGAACTTAATGATGTCCTTATGATTAAGCACCATTCATACAAAAAAAATATTCATATGTCTGAAGGACAAAGAGCACATTGGTGACATACAGCAACCACGATATTTAAAATATTTTTTAATTTTACATTTTCCTCAAGGAGCAAACAAATTTTCAAGCTGTTGGTTAAAAGAGCTCTTTACTCCTGATACTTTCCTTCCAAACAACAAGCAAATGTAGGACACTATATTAATCAAGTCTTTTCTTTCTTGTTTTTCCCCACCAAAGGCATTTTAAACAGATGATCATAGATGTCAGTCATTTAGGGCTACCACCTGCTGAGTTCTTCAAGTGGGTCATGTGAGGGTTCAGTTAAAGCTGTGCCAAAGACCCTGTTTTCTTAATATGTTTCTATCGTTATCATTGTGTGCACAGACATATCTTTATGAAATACATGTATATAATAGAGATTTTGCATCCAGCATTGGCTGGATGTTTTAGAGGCTTTTTTATAACAACATTCTTCTTTTTCAGTGAAAGTTAACAGAGCCAGAAAGCCTCATTAGTATAAAGTGAAGCTGAATATTTAACAACTGGTTCCCCCTACTCTCCAGTCATAGATTTTCATGACTTTTTTCTGTGGTATATGACCTCGTAAGTGACTCTATCTTGCATATTGATCTTTTCTGACATGACACCTTCAGAAGAGGCAGGAAAGCAAGGTGGATGAGTTCTTGGAAGCATAGGAAATGCAGTTGCAAAGCCCTTCAAGTCTGGAGTTACACAGCTGTTTCATTCAAGCTGGAAATACTGAGATCAAAGGAGCCCTGCACTGTTGAATGGGCTGTCTGGAGAGAGGGAAGGAGACAGTGAGGATAGAGGGATGCAAGTAGGAATTATGTGTCTGCTGTTCTTGCTAAGTAGGAATTATGAGTCTGCTGTTCTTGCTGACAGGGCAGATGTGAGACATGGACATAAATCCCAGGGGGTGCAATATGAAGCAATTGAAATGTTTCTCCAGCTCCTGGGGAATGGTAAACCACAGGGAATGATAGACAATGAATAGGTATTGGACTGTTTTAAAGTTCTCTTTTCTTGTAGATACTTCAAATTGGGTGTTGCTTTGATCCAAAGAGGCTGCCAGGTGCCAGCGGCATAGCTCCTACAGGGACCAGGAACTAGGCTTAAGTCACCACCACTTGAAGAGTTGTCACTGGTAGCAGCATATATATATTTATATCTGCAGCATACATATATATATCCGCAGATACAGCATTGTGTAATAGAGAGTTATTCATCTGGTTTCCTTATACTATATTTTAAGTTAAGAAATTCTGACTATTTTCTAGGGTTCATATGTGCATAGTGGCCGAAAATTCATCACTTTAACAAGATATTAAAAAACTCTTGGAATGACTTTTTAAGTTGTGTTTGCAATGAAGGAACTTTTTGATATTATTTCTGTTGGTTTGGATAGTAAATAAAGAATAATAGTTTGGTGATTGTAACAGTATTCAGGTTTACTAAGTTATAGTTTACATTAAAAAAAAGAAGTCCAGATCCTTACCGTTAAAAGGCATAAACTGAAATAAAGGACCAATGACCTTATAGTCCAACAGCAAGATCTGTTCTTGTAATCAGAAATTTGGATAGAAAGACCTTCCAGAAGCCAAGAAACCTCAACGTTTTGGTTCCCGTCTGGATTTATAGTCATGGGATTTATGATTCTAACTTATTTAAATGGGTTTATAAATTTTCCCTTTGTGTATTAAAAAATGTGATTAAGGGCCAAATACACTCAAAGTTTAGATATGTCCCTAAGTCTCTTTGATTTCAAGGCAAATTGAAGAACTAGAGGCTTTCAAAAATTCATTTAAACACCTACTTCAGCTCAAAAGCTGAAGCCCAAGTTTCAAACTTGTGACAAAGTTGTATATAACAAATTAATGAAAACATTATGGACCTGGATCTTTGGATAGTTTCACATCTATAACATTAACCACTTCCTAGTGCTGAATATAGTTGCTTTTGAGATGACACATATATTAGTGCTACTGGGGCTTAGCATGCCTTTCACTTTATTTCAGTGAATAACAGGATAACAATATGATTTAAGTCAGCAGAATAAGTAACATGATGAACTTACTTAAATATTCATTTTCAATTGAATCAGGTTTTCAGCCTGTATCATTTCTTTTATGTGCTCTGCCAGTATGGAACTTTATCAACTAAATAAATAGTAATAATTTAATTTTCAATATATTTCAATATAGTATTACTGTAACATGAGATTGAAAAGCTGTGATGTAATTTGCATAACTCAAGAAAAAAAAATTACTTAAATCAGATTGCCAAGCATCTTTACTTATATTGCTTTAATCTGCACAGTTAAGGAAGGCAAGGGATTAGGTAGCAGAGGGAAGCTGTGGTGGTGTGGGTAGAGTACCTGTGTGTGCACGTTTGCAGCTACACTCTTAGATGGATTTATTTGCACTTTCTTTCATGACGGATGAGTGTGAAAGCAGGATGTAACTAAGCAATACTACAGCTGCCTGAAAATGAGATGAGCAGACTGACTGCACAGTTTGGATGTGGTGTGACTTCAAAATTGAGGTCTTCTGGGAAGATACATCAGGTCAATAAGAGGAGTGATTCTATAGTTTTGTTAGAGTATGACTAATACCTTATAAAAAATGAAATATATTATCTGTTTCAGTTCTGTCTCTGGACTGATGTCAGACCATTTGTCCTTTTGTTCCCCAACTCATCTTGCATGACCTTTTGAATAACAACAAAAAAATATTGGTGTTACTCCAGTTTTCTGACGTTGACTCAAGTTATTAAAAAGTCTCAGTCAGAAAATAAAAACAATCAATCAGTTGAAATCCTTTCAGGAAGTCTTTGGGAGCCCTGCATGGAAAATTAAAAATATTTAACTCTACATAGCATACATTTTTTTGACATACTGTGTAGTTACTGGCCCACTCTGAAGAAGTTCATTCTCCCTGTAGAATGGAATATCTCATCTTTCTTTCCAGATAGAAAACAGCAATGCACCAAATAAGCCTTTCATCCACACGTGCTATTAAACATTTTACTTTTGCTTTAGTCACTGCCAATTATGCATACTTTCTTGATCTTCTCAGTTTTCTCTACCAATTTTGTCTAGGTTGTTAATTTTAATTTATGACGTTTATTTATCTTTCTCCTAAATGTAGTACCTTTCTAAATCACAGTGAAGCAGCTTTGGGTAGAATTATGGGAATGGCCTGATAACCTCGTGGTTGCAATACCCTCCTGGAAGAGTGGGGCCCTCTTCTGAATCAGACTGACCAAGCACATAATCTGCAAGTAACTGTCAGCTATCAGACATAGCCACTGCTATAGCTACAGCAGTTTCTGGATGCACTGGTTAGCCATCTCCCTGACTAATCTCTGCCTAAATCCCAGCATATAAAGCAGAAGGCCAAACCAGAACGGGTTTGGCTGGCAAATCACTGTGACATTTGAACGGGAAATCTACCTAGAAGATGAACCTTCCTCCCTGCTGACGGTCACTTGCAAGATTTTGCTTGACACCAATACTCACACATTTCATTTTGCAGCGTTGGGTCTTTGCCTTCCTGAATTGTCTCCTGTAGTCTGCTCTCCCTCTCGATCATGTGCCTTTTCATGCAGTTGCACCAATATATTTACAGTTAACTTCCTTTGTGCTATCCTATTCTATACAGTGGGTCAATGAGGAGTTCTGAATTTACTGGAAGTAGTGCACACATTTCAGCATGACATTTACAGGAAAGGTTGGTCAGCACATTTAGGCCTTCACCCATGCTGAAACCAAAGAGAGGAAACAATATGACATCCATGATTTCCTTGTGAGCTCTGGTACTATCAATTACTGCTCAGATGAAATATGTCCTGGTGTCAACCCCTTAATCCAAATCACTTTATTGTTCTCTGGTTTATGGCAACAAAATAAAATCAAGACAGGAAGTACCCAAAATAAGAGTGGTATGAGTGCATATCATACTATATCAAAGAAAAGTCTTTGTTGAACATGCACAATGAACAGTGATTTTGGTGTTTTTTTAGAAATAGGCATAGATAGCATATGATAAAGATAAAGATAGTGTTTCATTTGGTGGGATCAGTAAGTGCTTTACCATGGAAGAAAGGAGACAGCAAATGAATGCATTTTATGGCACAGCCGGCTTTAAAAAATAGCTCTGTAGTTTATTGGTTTGTGTCATGTGGCCCCTTTCTAGAACTTTCTTCAGATGCTCCAGACAGCTGTGTTCTCAAGTATCCTCACATATTAATGACAGTTTGTACTGATCTGGAGGGGAGCAGATCGAGGACAGGACCCCAACCAGGGCATGTGACAGCTTGCATTATGTAGAAAGAAGAAGTCCAGAAAAAGATGGTTGTTGGATATGAAATAAAAGTCATCAAAAGAAACTTGATGCGGTAAGGTTTTACATATTTACAGTTACAGACCTATTTGGACAAGAACACAAAACATACTATCTTGCCCTTTCAGTCATAGAGCTGTATTTTGGAAGTTGTCTAAACGTATACCTCTGCCAGGAAAAAAAATCAGCTCAAATCTACCATATATTGTTGTGCTGTTGTATTTTCAGGTTTTATGTTAGGATTTGATTGGAAGTTTGGAGTTTTATTATTCTCTTTTTATTATTTGAGACAGTGAAGGGGGCAAAGTGTTTGCACTGAAATCTTCTGATGTCTAGTTGCTAGGAAAATGCTTTTTTTCAAGTATTTTGTCAAGGAAAATGAAATAAAATACTATTTTTTTTATTCTAGCATGGATTTTGCTTCAAAACATAATCACGAAAACTGGTGAGAATTTCTTTATATCCTGCTTTTTTATTGACATGCTAAAGCTCTTTGAACAGTCCAAACTCAGTAGCTGAACATAAAACAATAGCTATGTTTTAGCCAAAAGTCAATTGTTTGTTGCAATTTATATTTGGCAGACTACATTTTACTATATGAAAAATAATTTGATCTATCTTGTTCATACTTTCTAGGAACTTCGATCACTCAAATGTAAACTGTATAAGTCCCAGACATGCATTTCAAAATACATGCATCCATTTTTGAAGTACTGAATAACTTCAGGGGAGAAGCTTACAATTTGCGCACCTTTAACACATTTATAATATTAGAACAATAATACCTGTGAATAAAATTGTTCCATTAATTTAAACAAATATGATGAGTTGAAGGGATAAATTAAATGTTTTTATAGTTGCCAAAATAGATATAAACAAGCATGACCATAATATAAAATCTGTTATGTTTTAATATAGGTCAAAATAATAGAACCATAGAATGGTTTAGGTTGGAAAGGCCCTTAAAGATCATCGAGTTCCAGCCCCCTGCCATGGGCAGGGGCATTTCTCACTTGTTAGGGTTGCTGAAAGCATGGTTCAACCTAGCCTTGAACACCTCCACTGAGGACGTATCCCCAGCTTCTCTAAGCAACCTATTTCAGTGTTTTGCCACTCCCACTGTAAAATATTTCTTACCCACATCCAGTGTAAATCTACCTTCTTTCAGTTTAAAACTGTCTCCTCTTGTCTTGTCACTAGAGACTCTGGTAAAAAAGTCTCTCTCCATCTTTCTCATAAACTCCCCTTTTATACTGAAAGACTGAAATAAAGTCTCCCTGGAGCCTGCTCTTCTCCAGGCTTCATTGTCTTCAGATGAGAAGTGCTCCAGCCCTCAGGTAATCTTTGTGGCCTTCCTCTGGACCTGCTACTAATCAAGGAAGTACACTTTCTTCGAAAAAATCCCCACATTTTATTCTGATCCATTCATCATTACAATATCTTCTGCGATTTATGCATAAATATTTTTTGAACTGTTTCAGTATTGCATTTCATTTAAGTTTGTGTGCGTACTAACTAGAATTACAGTTTAATTACTTGGAAATTCTCCCAAGAGCAGCCTCTGCACCAGAAAGAGGACCAAGAAAATGCCTGCTCTTTAGAGATTTTAGTCCTATCTTATAACATCAGAAAAATCTTTCAGTAAATCCAGCAGTGACGAAGCTGATCATTCTTCTTGCTCTAGGGCAAATCTCTGCATGAAAAGAGATATTGCTCCCAATCTGCTACACCACATTAATGAACTCACCTCATGCCCTGAATGTTTTTGAAAAGTCCATATAAAGGGGTTCATCACTGCCTGAATGAATTACTGAAAGTATACTTATAAATTTTGGTCAGCTTTTCACTTAGAAAGCTCAGAGTGCTTTGCTATGTATCTTAGTTTTTAGTGAAAATATGTAAAAATATGTTACTAGTTTAGAAACTATCCACTGAAATAATGAAGAGATGCAAAAATGCTATGATAAGCATACTTATCCAACCAGTGTAACTTATTTTATGTACTCAGTCAAATCTTGCATCTTTAAAGTTTAACAACTTAATTAAGGTTGGATTTTCTAGTATTTGTAGAGCTGTACAAATCATGACACCAATTTGTGCACTGTTGTCTAACATTTAGAGCAAATTAGCAGGGGACTGTGTCTAAGCATATATATCCTGCCTGAATGTGCTTCATGGAGGTTGAGAGGGTCAGCTTCTGAATCTCTAAAGAACTTTGGGACAACAAAATTTCATGCAATGCTAGGTCAGCATGGGAGTGGAGCTAGTTCATGACTGTCTACATCTGCCTGTGCTCACCTAGGAAAGTACAGCAAGTAACATTGGGGGTGCAGAGTGCCCCAGTGCTATACTACCATTACTCCAAGATGATGTGTATCAACTGTGTATACGTGTATATGTGTATACCTGTGTTGCTGGATGCAATTTCTTGTTATAAACAGGGAAACACAGAAGATCTTTGGCACAACTGTGTTTGATTCTCACAATGCATCTGTACTGCTCTGCATGCTCAGTGCATCTGAAGTCCACTGTTACATGGCACCGATAAGCTCAGTGATATTCTCTCATACCGAGTTTTCCAATTGCTTTACATTTTTTGTTCTTAAGTAGGGAAAAGAAGCCAAACCACAACTGAGCATATGATTATTATTATTTGTGTCAGAAGTGATCCAAGACACGATCATGCTTTCTGATGTGAAAGCTCGTATGGCACTCTGAGAAGGGGTGTCCCAGCAAAACTCATGAAACAGCACCCTACTATGCCGCAAGGTTCAACTGTTTACGCACCTTGCTTCGCCATCTGTGCTACATTGCTTTATTGTGTTGCTGTGCTAGTCACCACCTGTGCTTCACCCAAGATAAACTGTGTAGAAACTGATGAAAGTCTTCCTACTTTGCTTCACAAGAATGTGATGAGCTTTGACTAGATAATGCTTACAAGGTGTTCTGTGGCTCTAGATAAAAAAGATCTTTTAGAAACGCAGAACAGTAATATACCTTTATTTACTGAAACCGTCAGTTGTGACTGCCTGAAGTTACAGTAGCAGCTTGTGTTTATATGATTTATATGTGGCCATTTAAACAGGGCATTATTTTCAGTATTGCTGGACACTATTCTTAACTTAATAGAACACTGCAGGTGTGTACAGTCTGCACACTCTCAGCCTCAGAGACCTTTGTTGAAAGTCTGTGACATGCTTGTAAGGTGCAAAATAGAGCTCACTGCCTAAGGGAAAGAGGGGTCTTGAGTACCTTCGGGGTCCTCCCAGTTCAGAGGCTCTCAAAGGACTAAAGGCATCCTTAAGACTTAGAAATGGTTCTTGGAAGTGGAGTTCTAAGCACATATGATGGAAAAACCTCCAGGAGTGAGGAACAAAAGTTCTACATCCTTTATGCTCTGTTAACTCTTGTTCCCAACATTAATGAGTTCAACTAGAGTTGAGGAACTTGTTCAACATTTCAGTCCCCAGAAGTTTACATTTCAACAAACATAAAATATGAACAAAGGAGACAAACAAAAAAGAACAGAGAAAGGAAGGATATGGCTTCAAACAAATGAAGCCAATATAAGTTAAAATACAACTAAAGAAAGAGAGGAAGAGTAAATCCTTTAAATAAGCAATATTAGCCACAAAGCCCCAAATGAATATGGGAAAAAAAACAACAAATGGGAATTATGTATAGAAGCTCACACCCTCCTCTGGAGACTGCAAACTACTGAATGTATTAAGGCAGTGTAGCCCCTGCTTTTCTTAACTACAACTCCAACGCTGACCATAGCACTTGACATGCCCTGAGTACACTAATAGGTATTAACAGCCCTGGGTAGCCCCACCTGGGACCCCTATCAACACACCCTCTGACCACTGGGGCCTGGGGCTCCATTTAAGCTCAGACCTGAACATTTATTCTCTTTCTGAGCTATGCTGGATCTATTTGTCTGCTTGTCTACCCCTGTCTCCCTTGCTGGACCTTGGACTTGCGTTGCAGGTACTTGGTTGTTAGCCTTACCTATTGGGTGAACCCTTCTGATTCATGCTGTAATCTTACTGCTAGTCTTGTCTCCAGCTGCTCTGTACTGGAGTGCCTGGATAGACCCTGTTCTATCCATGGTGTCCATGTGCTGTTGGACTGTACCCTGGCCTTTGCTGGGGTTGCCCTGGGCTCCTGGCTTGGTCCTCTTTGCACAGCAGCCCTGCCTATGCTGCCGCCTCACAGCACTAAGGGTAGAAGCCTGGCATACTGAGCTAGAAACATGAGGCATGATAGTCCCAGATCTGTTTCTCTAGTGCTCCAAAAGAAGGTGTTCTCAAGATCTAGAATTTCAGGGAGGAGGGGTGTTTTTTCAGAATGATCTCTCTTGCTGTGGGCTGGCTGTCAGGACTTGCAGAAGATCCTACTCTGGGAAAGAGTCAAAGAATAAGGAACACCCTTGTGTGGTCCAGGCTTTCAGCTTGAAGATGAGTAGTACATGTACCAGAGGCCTGCGCTGGGGGAGGGAGGACTGGTGTCCATTTTATGAGAGATTTAGAGGCTTAATGCTTTTTAATTAGAACTCTTACAAAAAGCTAAATATTCTTCAGAATGAAATTATCATTGGTGCCTGACTTGACAGAGCACTCAGCAGACAAATGGCAAGGCTGGGAGAAGAGTCTGCAGCATCTATGTGTTGGACAGGCAGGCTGTTGGCCTGGTGAATACGGACAGACTCATCAGTATCCTTCTGGAGTGAGCATGCATGTGAGCTGCTGGGAATCAGAATGCAGGATTTGAAAATAGTTTAATCTGGCAGAATTTCATTAAAATTGAAACATCTCTGGGGAAAAAATTAAATATTAATGGATAGACAAATTGAGAATAGAAAAATGTTCAATAAAAATAGCAGTGTTGCTGTTTTCCCCTCCAGTTGGATCTGCTGGTAGCCCTCCTTGCATACCATATAGTAGTATTTTATACGTTTCCATGTGGCTGGCTTTTTGTCTTAGGGTTTGTGGTTATTTCTAAATGTCTTTGCTCAGAACTGTTGATGTTTATATTCAGAAAACAATATTAAAATAACCTGTAGTCTTAATCGCTTAAATAGAATTAAGACTGTTGGGACCATTATAGTTCAGTCTTCATGTACATTATGAGATAGTCTTTAATTACACGATCTCATTCTTTGTTTTCCCACAGGACCCTGCCTCATTTAGTGTGCAGGATGAACAGTGCTTGGAATGAATCAGCACAATATAGTGAAAGAGTCTGTTGTTTGTAAGCCTCATCTCAATTGTTGAGGAAGTTGGGATATGTGTTTTGAATGAGTTGGGATGTCAAGAAAAGAAAGAATGGTCTTGTAGCTGAGGAAATGTATATTGCATTGGAGAATGAGTTTCTGTCATTGTATTTGCCAAGAAAAAAAATTGTGAGGTACAGTTTTGGGGGAGAAAAAGCAAAAACCTTTTTTCAGGTGTCTGTTAATTGTGAACACCTAGTTTTTCTAGAAATCTGACGGCATAGGTCCACATTCTGTACTACCAATATCAAACAAAATGTTGAATTTGGTGGGCACTGTTCATTCTTGGACATTGAGGAAAATGTGTGTAATCACAATGAAGAGCTGTGTTGTAAGGGAGCTGTATAAATGCATCTTGTGCTTTCAGTACTTCATATGCTGCGCTCTTGTATCTATTTGATGTATTAGTAGCAAAGTTATCTCTATACACACATCTAATAGTTAACTGGTAAATTAAAAACTAGAAAAAGTGACTGAGAGTAAGTCAGTCTTTGGCATATATGGATATGAAATACTAGTGCAAGCTACCTTGTTACTTAATTATAGGTTTCCTTATTTATGATGACAGTTTGTATTCATCTCTGACGCCCAGCTGTATATCCTACCGCAAACTGTCTGTGAAGGAGTTGTTTCCTTTTGCGATCTTTTGAAATAATCTAATTTATTTTCAGTTGTAAGGTATTCTTTTAAAATCAGGGCCCAAATGAAACTGGAGTCAGCTCTCATGTATTCAACTTGCACCTAGTCTGGTTTCCATGTAACTCACTGTGGTTGTCCTTTCCATTTCTATTTCAACACCTATTTTTAGGCATCAATTTAGCCAATGCAACAGTGATGTGGCCAGAACTATTTTTTCCTTATTTTAGAACAAAGTTGAAGTAATCCAGTTGGCTTCTGTTCCTGCATAACTATTATTTCATAAGGGCCTAATCAATAAAGAGTAAGATCTATACTGTACTTAGAAGTTGGACTGCAAATACCATTCTGCTCAGATTAAACCTTACTGAAATTTGAATATTTTTTCTCTAAATCTTACATAATAAGAAAAAAAAATTATTTTTATTTTCTAATCTCTGACACCGACAGGGTCTCTATGCCACAGCTCATAGGGGGGTTCTCAACTTTCAGAGATATTACTGGTTTATAGTCCTCATATTTTGAAGTAACTGAACTAAAAACCACTGAAGAAAGCAACCTGAGATTTACCAAATTTTACTCTTATTTTCTAAGTGGTTGATCACTTAGCAAATAAGTGATTTGCTATAATCTTGATTAATTAATTAATATTAATTAATATTAATTAATTTGAATAATAATCTTCAACTATTACATGATGAAATGTAGTGAATGACAAACACATTAGTAGTCAAAAAATACTTCTTTGCATGTGAGCATTTATCCAATCAGTCATTATACTGCATTTTAGCAGTTTGTTTTAAGGATGTGAACATCAAAAAGTTTTCTTTTCAGTGAAAGCTTGGATTTTGGATTTGGTGTTTCTTACAACAAAAGGAAGGGTAACAAAGGGAGATTATTCTGATAGTTCTGCTGAATTATATTTTTTAGAGCTGTAAAATTTTACCTTGATTTGAAGTAGCTATTCATCATAGAAGCTAGGTAAAATCATAAATCCATATCGGATGTTTTTACTTGGATTTTTATTCACAGCAATCAACCCTAGTCCAGGATAATAATGACTGAGCTTTATGAGAATATTCCAGGGTTCAGGAGGGTCTGGATGTGGCTGTGATTGTGAGCATGGAAGTGTGTGTACTCAGCACAGATGGGAAGGGGAATATTGCTGTTACCGCAGTGCAAGTACCCTAAGCCACAGAGGAGTCAATCCAGCTGAGTAAGAGAGGCTTCCAGCCAGGGGTGCTCTCACAAAAGCACAGCCATGCTGTGTGCTGCGTTGTAAGATCTAGCTTAAATCAGACTCTCCAAAGCCAAGGATGTTAGGTTTAGAGAGTAGAAAATTACTTTGAGATAGCCACAGAAGGCCAGTTAAGTCATAGAGCTTATTCTGTCAGGCTTACGCTTTAAGAACGACAGTCTGGTGGGGGGGAGGAAAGGGTGTAACTATAATTTAGGGCTTTCTCTACCTCATCTCCAGCTTCTTTTATTTAGTAAGAGTAATAATTACAGGTCATTTCAAATGGTCAGAGCTGTCTGTTTCCTTAAATCTTTCATTGGATAGACTCAGAAGTGTTACTTTGTTTTTTCCTATTTCCTGCATCAACTATAGCAATCTGATGTAATTCAGGTGGAGGACTTTATTTCTAAATCTGTCACAACAATAGAACTGTGTTCAAATAAATGAATGCAAAAATAATACTTAAACTTTTTGGTCCAGTGTTATCCAGAGATGTACAAAAGCAGAGACTATGACAGATCAGGTGACATCAGCTTTTCCTTAACACTAATATTAGTAGCAAGCCTGGGGATCTAGAAAGTACTGTGCAATTCATTGCTTTCTTTTTGAACGATCAGATCTCTTTGTATGAGAAGGGCTATAAATACTCTCTTTGTTTATTCTGCAGCCCAAGGGCAAATCTATGATACAGACAAGATTCTGCAGCAGCAGTTATAGAAAACGCAGCATTCTGCTGTGCCATTAATAGGGAGCCTCTATGTACTTTTAAGATGACCTAAAAGTAACACAGTGCAGCTCCTCTGTTTTATAGACAAATTTATTAGAGATATGGCGACAGAGGGTGAGAGAAGACAAAAAGTATATGTAAACAAATCTTCAGAAGCAACATTTTCTAAAGAGTGCTATGCAAATATGCAGGTAAAATTTGCACTTGAGTAAATGTCCAATGAGAAATCAACATAAAAATAAAAATGTTGTAACTTTAAAACGTTGGTTGTGAGCCAGCCAACATTGAGAAGTCTCTGTGATCAAGGTGCTTGTCACTTGTAGTGAAGGATAATTTTGTCTTAAATAGATTCTGAGACTACTATTGCAAGAAAACCCTCTCATCTGTTCCATTTTCACTTTCGAATAGACCAACTAAAACTGCCCACAACCGATGGCTGTAAGCAGCACTTGGCTTCATCAATAGATAATGGTATAGCACTGATTACAAACCTTGGTTCAAACCTGTAATGCAAATGAAAGAGATAGATCTATTGGGATCTCCTTGGGACTTGGACTCCAGCACACTCTTAGACCAAGCAAACAGGTCATATGTTTCCCTTTGGGATTTATTTCTTCATTATTCCTCCTGCATGGCTGTGTTAGAATCTCTTTCCTAATTCTGATGTCTGTCTTGATCAGTTTGTAGCCATTTTCTTTTTTTCTTGTGCTGATGTTATTTTTGTTACATATTTAATTTTTTTCTCACTACTTCTGTAGGAAGCTAACATATCCCTTTACACGGTTTGAAGTGATCTCAGCCTCTTGGAAGAGTTCTCCATTCCTTTGATCAAAAGAATGGTCAAGATTACATTCAAATAATATATGCACTTGAGCTTATAATACTGTCATCAATGTTGCTCCCTTTTTTTTTTTTTTTTTTACTGGAAAGACCTTATCTCATTGATGCTTGGATTGTATTTCTTTTTCATGTATATAGGATGTTGATAATCATTTTGTTTGACTATTTAATCTGTATCTCTCATTGATCACACTTTATGCCTGAGATCCCAGAAAGAATTCTTGTTGTTACCCTTTATTTATGACCTTGTACTCTGTACAATTTATTTTTATCCAATTACTATGACTTTGGCTCCCAAGGTCATTCATTTCTAGTATGATAGTACAGTTCCCTTCTGCATTGATAATTCATCTCAATACAGTATCAACAGATCTCAGTGGCGTACTTTTTCATGGCGAAGTTTATGAATGAAAGTATTGCACAGCATTTGCTTTATGGTGGCTCTTTAAGGACTCCACCTAGAAAATTATAAGGACTTATTCTGGTCCACTATTCCCCTACAGTCTGTGTAAAGAAAGCAGACTGACAGTTTTTTTAGCATCACTGAACTGTTGCTCCTTGCAACATTTGAGAAACATTTGTGTTACATGAACCCTGTGTTTATACAGAAAATAACTGGAATGGAATAAAACAGTATTAAAACTGCAAACAGGTGCACAGGAAAACAATGTTGGCTTTTTCTGTACATTTATTTTAGGTGCCCCTACAGAATATAGCGTTAAATCTCTTGGTCTGAAATGGGTGTTAAAAGACAAACTGACAGCAGAGAAATTATCTTTCATTTAGAGAATGACAAGTCTGTTTCTTCTTTCTTTGAGAAGAAAAAAAATACAGTTCTTGCCAACAATATAAAGCAATGCTGACACCTACAGAGAACGTATGTAAATATCAACTTAGAATTTGCATTTTCCATGAGAATTTCCAGAATTATTTGGTAAAAGAACAAGCAATTTAAAGCAAGCTCTAATAATTGTTAACAAAAATTAAATCTTTATCTTCTGTTTGGGTCATTTCTTGACAAATCTGTTAAATGAACATAAAAAATATGCTTGAAAAATTATGTGTTTACTTTCAGTAACGCACAATTCCAATTGCATTAAAATATATTTTTTTCTACAAATTCATTCATACAGCTGTGGATGACTCAATAGCTATAAACCAAGCCATCACCATGATGCGCATTGCTGCACAGAACCAGGTTTACTGCCTCTGATGGGCTGTTTTTTCTCTCTCCCTTGCTGTGACACAACAGGATTACATTAGTATTACTGGGGTTTGCAGCTTCTGTGTTCAGGCAAACAGATCTATAAAAACTTCTGAGTAACAGATTGCCCATATGTGGAGCAAAGTTAATGAAAAATTAGCCTAGCATATTGAGGAGAGATTACATAGAGACATAGCTCTTTTCTTGAGTGTTTGCTCATCAATGTGCTATTATGGGTTATGCAATAACAATGCAATATTATACAATAATATGACACTGGTACAGGAAGGTGGACTCCTTGCTTCTAAGTATATGATAGGTGTTCTAAATACACAGAAGAAGAACTATCAATAAATTCTCTGCACTAGTCATTTTCTCAGAGGCCACTTGTGGGCTTGACAGTATCTTGCTTAAAATGGTGAGTTAGCAAAGTGACCAGGGGATAGGAGGCACTAAGCCATTTAAAAGAAGCTTTGGAAAAATGGCAGATGGTAATTGTGGGCTTGTCCGATAGTCATGTTATCCATGCTCCTGTTACGCAAACTTCTGGTAGAATTTCAAACGTTTGGAAGAATTTTAGCTCCCAAAGAAAATTGAGAAAGTTCAAAGTAGGTTTCCAGATCTGAACTGCTGAACGTCTTGGAAATCTTTAATTTTGGTTCTGGGTATGGCTTGGTCCTGACTCCTGAGCAAATGTAAGTTTCCTACAGGAAGACTGAATGGCTAGAAAGCTTGCCTTTGAGCTTAGGGGTCTTTTAAACATAGACACCTACAAATCAGAAGGCAACACTTTTCACTGAAGGCCAGTCATCATTATTTTGCTGTAAAAGGCTGGATGAAAAGCCCTGATTCTAGGCCTCTACAGCTTCTTCAGAAATTAATCTATCGAAAGACATGTGTCTTTGAAAAACAAGCGCATTTCATATCCTGGAGTCTTTTCATCTGAGATAGATAACTGCTTTACCAGTCAGATTGTCAAGATCTTTCAATTGAAAAGGAAACTATTTAGACTAATTAATATTGTGATTCTCCAAAAGAAAAAAACCCCAAACATATTAAAGTTTTGGCATGCTTATTTTTAGCATTAGGTAGAATTATTTGCATGTTTTATTAATAATTATATGAATGAAACCAGCAAACTTCTCTTTTCATACTATAACCGTGTCCCTAAAATTTGTGTATACTATGTCTAAGTGCACAAACTAGATTGATATACGATATTATGTGCATATACTAGCACATATTCTGATGCATGTATATGAATAATGACTTGATCTTAGTTGAGGGGACTGAACCAAAATAAAAAATACCCTTTCCTTTTTAATAATAGTATGTTTACATTTTCAGCTTTTAATTCATGTATGTGTTTAGATCAGCATCAATCGTTGTTTTAAACACCATTGTTCTGGTGGCTCTGAGCATGATGACAACAGCAAAAAGCTTAGCTTGCAATTTCAAATGCTGTGAGACTGACTTCTCACCAGTGTTTTCCTAACATCAGCGGGCAAACAAATAGTGTTTCCTTGCTGGTGGCTGTTATTTGCGAAGGCTTAGGCCCTACATGTACGCAGTTAAGTAGAAAAGCATACTGAGGATTAGCTGGCAATTTTCTTTCTTTTTTGGTAATATGCAGAAGATGGGTGCTGTCTCTCACCTTTCCCTCCCATGCCATGAGAGTTTACACAAACAGCAGCATTTTGTGAAGTTGCAATATAGTCAGCGCATTGTTAAAATGCAGTGCATTAGGATGTTTTACAGTAGCCTTTCAGTCGCTTAATGGGGGAAACGGAAATCCCTGGAGGTACGGTTTGCCCGTGACCTGGAAATAGTCGGTGCCTGGCAGGAATGGGCCGGAGCCCACAGCGCCAGCCCAGGAGCGGAGCGAGGCCGCGGGGATGGGCGGCAGCTGTCCGGTCGCCCTGGGCTCTCACTAGGGGTCGCAGGATGCCAGAAAATCGTAACCTGCTCGGAAGGGCAAGGATGCTGGACCGGCATGTCATCCTCTGGCTGGGGCTCACCCTTGGGAAAACACGACCGTGTTCCCCTCTCTCTTGGGGTTCTGGTTGCTTGCTAAAACCGGGATTTGTTTGGGACAGGAGGCTTGAGTCTGGGAAGAGGGCAGCATCTAACTGTTATTAAATATGCGTAATGTGTAAGAAAGGCCTAATGCTGGTACAGGTGGTATTATTTTTGTTGCAGTGCTTAATCTGGATAATAACTGGAGACTTGGCCAGGCAGCATTTGCTATTTTATGCTCATTAAATGTTCACTGTTGAAAATTAATACTAAATCTTATTTGTAAGTACTAGTCTCTTCTTCCACAGTGAACTTATTGAACTACTATTGGTGTGTCAGCGTTTCTCTAGCAAACTATTTTACTAACTTAACTATGTCTTCAGTCTCTGCAGGACTACCTTAAAAATGTAGGCTACATCACAGTATCCCCTGTGAAAACGCCAATACTGAAATATAATCACAGGTTGGGTTTCAGAGGACAGCTTTCTCATCTAGTTTGCTACTTTTTCAACCAAACCTCAGGCATGTTCCAATGTCTTTCTTTCCCAAGCAGACAAATATTCTGTTACTCTGGTGACAGTGAGGATGGAAGTTAGAGAAAGAAATGTAACAAGCAATAACAACAAAAGATCCAAATTTACTGATGGAGACAACTGGCAAACTGAACAGTTCATTGAAGTCAATGGAATTTGAATGAGTAGGGAACTCATTACAAATACATCAGGCAGACATATTCTGAGTCAACTGAAATATGCAAATAATCAAAATTGTATTCAATAAATAGTTTGACATTTGACACCAATTGAAATAATTTCTGGATAAGAATAAAAATGAACAGACGGCATCAATTTCTGAAGAGAGCTGAGTAAAGTAATGGCTTTCAGCATATTTATATATACATTCAGGGAGAAAAAAACAGGCTTGGGAAGGAGCAGTAGTAGTAGAAGAGCTTTTCACAAATTGGAGACTATCTGAATCATACAGAAGTCATGAGCTATTACTTCAGTACCGTTTACTTAAACCAGGAAGATTTCTGTTTTCACCATTAGCATTTTTGGCAAAATGTGAGGGTTTATGTTACAATTTTTTCTAGTACAAGGATTCTGGTAATATGTCTTGCTGCATTTACCTGTGATGTCTGTCCTGCATACCACTATTCATGTCACTTGCTGAAAAAGAGGCTTATGGTAGACTGAGTTAAGGATATTTTTTTAGTTGTTGGGAAGTGCAATTTTTATTTGGGAAGTGCAATTTTTTAATAAATAAATGCACAGGCACACACAAGTACTTAAAAAAATCTTACCTGTTATGACCGTTCTAGATCATAATAAAAACAAGTACAAACATGCACCTTGATTTTTATGCTCTGTACTTTAAGATTCTGAATTGTTCATATGTGCAGTGTTATAAGTCTGAACCCACAAAGGCTTAGCGCCTAATCCGAATAGGGCACTCCCACCAGCACATGGGAAACCCAAATGTAGGTGCCTGAACCGTGTATTGTAAATTTGGATCTCTCAGATATGAAGCACATACAGAAAATCTATACTGCTTTTACAGTGAGACTGGACTCTGTATATGCAACACAAAACTTGTGCATGTGTAAGTGGTGCCTGGGACCTCTTTCACCCTTTTCTTGGAAAGATGAAAATTTTGTGTAAATGGTGGCTCCATGTTCTAGTTTAATTTTGGAAGTGTTTTGAGCTCAGATTTTAATTCAGATTTTAGTTCCTTTATACTGTGAATGTGTGCACATGTATATGTGTACACACTTGCCCAAAACTCTCTCTGATCAGTCATTTGTGACATCTCTAGTATTGCAAATTGTATAGGTTTGAGGGGAGGGAGCAAAACATGAGTTGCAAGGGCTTAGTGTGCTGAAGGAGAACTGTACTGAAATGGCTGCAAGTTGACCTCAAATTGTAGTGCGTATGTATACTCTGTATATATTTGTGTAATTACTGTAAAATATATTACTTAGAGCAAATACTGATTGGTGTTTGCACAAAACTGTCACCTTGGTGAGTGAAAAAGCATCTGTCTTTAAAGAACAATATAATCATAGAATCCTCCAGACAGAGGTTATTAATTATTGCCGAATGATGCATCAGTGTCTTCTTTCAAAAGAAGCTTATGCTGCATAGTCTAAGAAAATGTTCTATTGTAGTAAAGAAGAACTGGTAACAAGCAGGGTACAAATAATTTTTGAGAAAGCTGGATAATGTGAATGCAATTAAATTAGTTTTGCAATAGACATTTATGATCTTATGCCACAGATGATTAGAAAAGGTACTAGCTAAGACACCTTAGGTACCGTGTACCTAAGGGTTTTTTGGATAGCTGTACCATAAAATTCAGTGGGTAAATTACCTGTATTAATGAACTATATGTTAGACAGTGTTGAAATGGATAGAAGTTTTCTGCTGTTTGGAGAACTTATTTAAATGTTACCACAAATAAAAAGAAGGCTCATAACTACAAGACAATATTGCTATAATTGACATTGCTTTTATCATAGTTTCTTGCTGCTTTCTGTAAAAAAATCGCCATTCTTCCATCTGGGAGTTGGTGATGCACCTTAATTTCTTTTCAAAGATCTGGTGTTAGAAAAATACATTCTGTCTATGTAAAAACCTCAGTTAGGGCAAGGTTCCTCTATGTCCTTTGATTCCTTACCTCCAGTCTCAGTGTTGCATGTATTCTGCAGTAAGCACCAGAGGTTATCATAACTGATAAATTACAATGTGAACTAAACCAGAGGTTTTTCATCTAAGTGGCGTTTGACTCAAAACAGTGAATCCTGTTCTGCAAGGGGCTGAGCTGCTTTGCCTTCTAGGAGTGAATGTGAGATCAAAATGCTCAACAGTCACTCAAGACTGGGCTCATTAGAGGCTTTCTTCTGTCAAAAATCAGCCGCTTACTCCCAGCTATGTGACAGTATGCTGAATACCGAAGGGTAAGATTAACCCTGTATACCTAGTCAGTCTAATAACAAATGTCACTTCTAGTCTATCAGCAACGTGTCTTCACAGATGAAGGGTGGACAGGTCTGGAAGCAGTAATATTATTGTTACAGTTTATTAAATTTACATTATCATATAATTGACAAAGTAACTATGTTCACTGGCTATGATGTTCACCATTCATTGTCCAGAATGATGACTGATTAGTGATCCTGCTCAGCTCCTATGCAAGTCAAATGCAGGTTTGCTGTCAACTTTGACAAGAAGCAGCGTCTTACAAAGTTGAGAATTGAGTTCTGAATGCTTTACCAACTTGTAAAAATAAACTACAAAGTTCAAAACAAACACCTTTTAGCTTTTTTATTTTCTTTTTTTTTCTGTTTTTTTTTTTCTTTTTTTGCATGCTAGACAATAAAGTGAACCAAACAAAATCAAGTTGGAAAACACTGAGATGTCAGTTTTTCATCTGGCAGTCTCCATCTTCTGAAGAACTGCAAGCTAAGCTCTGCTAAGCTCAAAGCCCATAGACTTTGGTTTTTAATTAAGAAGAGGGCAGGAAGCCTCCTAATACTTGGAATGCAGCTGGTTTCAGACAAGTGAATATTTAATATGACCTCCTATAGCAACCTCTTATGCCTTCTAGCTTTGAACATTGTTTTAACAATTAAGCATTTCTTGCCTTGTGTTTAAATAGCTGTCCACAGCTACTGCAAATTGATTTATTGCTTGATGAGGATCAGGGATGCTGAGCAAACACAGAACAGTTTCTAATTTACATGGTGCACCACTGGTTTTGTTGTTACTGCTTGATTACTTGTTTTAACATCACTGTGTGTTCTCAAAGTAGTTTTATGCTCTTCTGTGGGTTTTAGAGCATTAAAAATGGGAGGGAGTAACACACGTGATGTTATAAACAGAGTCTGGTTGGGTATCTAATATTAAATTCCCTGACACGGTCTGCTGATACACATTGTTACAGTTTATTAAGTTGCTTATATTAAGCCTTTGCTTAATTGTTAAGCTGTGATATGATATTTCCACGCTAGGTATCTGCTGATTTTGAGTTTTAATTTTTTGTTCTTCAATCTTTCTTTTAGAACATTAGCTTAAATTACCCAGGTATTTGAAAATTAAACTTGCAAATATATGGGTTTTCTCCTAATAAAAATTATAGCAGTGATTTTGGAAGGGCTTCATATGCTCAGCATGTAGGAAATGTAGTTAAATCTTGAGCAGAACAGAAAGGAGGAGGATGTCAGCCCTTATGTCAAGGGTTATGTCCTTTTTCTCCTTTAAACATTACTGTGGACTTAAACATCATCTTAGCCAGCCTTGTATACATACAGTTTTAGCAGCTCCCTTACATGAGGGTCTCACCTGCAATGACACTTTTAATGATCATTTTGATCTGTGCTTTGCTTGAATCTGGAACTTTATTGAGAAGCAGTGATGATTTCACATGCTTAATGCACCTCATCTGTACCTATGGGAATAGGAGGGGAAGGCTGCCTGACCTGAATAGATGGGGAAGAAGAACTGTGCTGAAGTTGGCACAAAGCTCCTGAGAAACTGTAGGATGTGATTAGGAGAAATTAGTGGTGGGAATGGTGGATATTTTTTTGGGGACAATTAAATTGTTTGCATGAGGAAACTGGGCCTGAGGAATAACAGAATGAAAGGGAAGAGGTAGCTGGATGATTGCAGACAAGAAAAACTGCCTGAACAACATAAGGGCTGGAGCTAGGATAACTCTGTAACTGGGCAATAAGGTCAAGGAGCGAGGTGGTGCATACCTGGAGTAAATAAAGAAGCTGAATGTCAACATAACTAGAAGTTAAACCAGGTAAGAAGGCAGAAGAAAAGGATCAACTAGATAATGGGAGTGAAAACAAAACAACAGAAAAACAGTACTGCATAGCTGAAAATGAATCTGAGCATGAGGAGTTCAAGAATATGATTAAAGAAAAGTGCAACTAGGACAGCTGGAACAGGGATGAGAATCAAACACTAGCATTAACTAGATAAGAAAAACAAACTTGGGATGAACAGCCAAGAATGGAGAAGGAATGAAGACAGGTTAGAAATAACAAGCCAAGATAAGGCAAAAACATGGACATGGGAAGCAAGCAGATGGGAGTGTGCTATTAAAAAATACCCTCTCCCAGAACTTGGAAGGGATCCCAAGATTTGCTGTCCCTCTTCTGCCAGTAATAACTGTGAAATCCAGTGGTGAACAGTAGCACAGCTTTTCAAATCCTGTGTCAAACACAGGACTACCTATTCATGCTAACTGCATGGAGAAGCAGGAGATTCAAAGTGGTGGATGGATTCTGTGGGAGTCATGGCATGGGTTGCCAAAGGAAGTTGCGAATGCTCCATTCCTGGCGGTGTTCAAGGCCAGGTTGAACAGAGCCTTCGGTGACATGGTTTAGTGTGAGGTGTCCCTGCCCATGGCAGGGGTGTTGGAACTTGATGATCTTAAGGTCTTTTCCAACCCTAACTATTCTATGATTCTACGATTAACGATGGGGCTGTTGCTGGCAGGACTCTGGTCAGGTTTTCTCTAGAAGCTGAAGGGAAGTATTGAAGAAGAGGAATTATGGGAAGAGGAAATGGTGTCCAAAGTCTTTAGAGAGCTGAACAGCTTGAAATTTGAGTTTTATCCCTTGCCTCTGCTGCAGAGTTCCATGACAAAGCTGGTTCAAGGCTTTTAAATTACACTTCTTGCTAATTATTTGCTGCTCATTTTCAGATGCCTGAAAACTCTGGGGTTTGATTGGACATTCAGTGAGTAAAATTACTGCAACTGGAACTAGGCCTTGAAGAAATAGGGTTTTCTATAGTGGCAAGCCCTGACAGGTCCACAAGGTATCAAACCGGGCAATCTGTAACTGTTTCCCATGTGTAATATTCATAATATCCCCTCATCTGAGGGGCGTATTATGAAACTAAACTAATTAATACTACTGAAGCACAGGGATACTGCAGCAATAAGCCCCATAAAAAGCCCATGAGAAAATTAATAACTGTATGCAGAGTATGATCTGAAAAAAGTGTGTAATGAATAAAGCATGGGACATGCTTTCAAAAATAAAACACAAAACATAACATTGAAAGGCTTCTTGTTAACTAAGCACAAAGGTCTGTAGAAAAAAAAATTGTGAACATGCAGTGAATAGCTTTCATAACACATAAGCAGACAGGAAAAAGAACATAGAAATAAGACTTCACAGGTGAGCGCTCTGCTGTTAAGATCATGAGTGCTTCAAAAGTTTATGTAGTTTACTTATACATGATTGTGTACATGCCTGTTTATTACTGTAAACATTCTATTTGCCACAATGCACTTTCATCTTCAGTATCTCCCTACAGAATAACAATCTGGGGAACTGGGAACTACTTAAACACAGTTTCAGCTGTTTCAGAAAGTGACCTAGGTACCTCAAAAAACAGGAATGTGTTTATTGGGATATAAAAGCAGGAAGGTAACCTGCTCCCGCTGAACTTCTCTGTGCTTGACTCCTGAAAAATCCCTGGAGTCCCAGTCCCAAGGAGCTGACCAGCCATGGTCTTCAGGCTTCAAAGCCTTAGGCATGTGCTGATCTTGATGTTTGTGAATAAGCCCATTGTGTCCACCCACCTAAAACTCCACACAAGATGGAGGCCTAAGAAGGAGACAGATAGCCAAAGAATGAGGAGGAGGTGTGAGCAACGATGTTTCAGATGTATTTTTTAGTTCTGTGATTGTGTCTGTCTTTCTTACATACTTCTCCTTTTTTTAAAGTTCTTTTTTGTGTGTGTGTGTGGGAAGAGCAGAAAACCATCCAACTTCCTGGATTAAAATAAATATAAAAATACCATCACCACATTTCACATAACTGCATTTACCAATATCTGTGTCCCTGTAATATATCCCCAAATGAGGAAATTTAAAGGAAAAGGGAAAATGCTTGGAGTTTTGTTGTTGCTGTTGTTGTGTTCCTTTGGTTGGTTTCCTTCCAGCTTAAGCATTCTGTCTTCCTGGTTATGTGTTCGTTTCTTTGGAAACGGCTGTAGGATGGATTTTTGATTGACTGTGTTGTCAGATGGATTATCAGAGTTGCGAGCTTTTTGGAATGGTAGACATGAATGTGTGATTAGAAAAAAATATTTTGTACTTCGAATGTTTTAAAATGTTGCATCATGAAAGAAGCTAGATTGAATATTTAACAGGTTATATAGGCAAAAGTTTATTAAAAAAATAAGACTCAACTGGTTTGGTTACTAGGAAAAAATTTCTGTTAATACAAGGAAAGATTTTTACTAATGTGACTGATGGGAATATTAATACCTAAGCAATCTAGAATAGTTTCTGCAGAGCTGCAATGCTTATTCTAAGCAGTAATTCTAATGTGTAGCTTCTCTGGATTACAAGCAGAAAGCAGCTTGTACCCTGACCTATACACACACTTACTTGTTAAAGCACTTACGTGCCCAGATTTCTGCATGATTCCCATTTAGTATTTCTGAGTTTGCTTCCTCTCTTAGTCAGGGCTCTGGAAGGCCAGCTGTCTGCAAGGCTGAGAGTGGTTGGTGCAGCTTTGCTTGGGCTGGGGATGCTGAGGCTGGGGCAGATTGCTGACGGGAGGCGGAGGGTGACGTCAGTGCCCACCTTGCTGGAAGAGTTAATCTCCCGCTGCAGAGACTCTAATCATCTCTTTGGGGAGACTGACTTGTTAAGATATCATGTTGTACATTCCTCTTCTAGGGCTGTAAAGCAATTGGCAAAATCAGCATTTCTAAAGCTCTATTGACAAATGTGTGCTTGTCAGAGGTTGCTTCTTTTTGGGGTGGAGGTGCATACGAAGGGAAAGAAAATTAACTTTTACAGGTGCGCACATATGAAACAATAATAAAGCCAGGTTAAGAAAATCCAATATATGAAGTGAGCAGGTGTTTAATGTTGCTGTAAGAGAAACTATCTCCTTTCTGGACACAAAAAATTAACAAACTAGATTACAGATTGAATCAAACTGGTTTCTTTAGCATAACAGCTCACCAAACTGTGGCACTGTACAAGCTAAGACAGTCCATCAGCACTGACACTGGCCTGATGGATTGATGGGGAGGATCTCTGACAACTTCCTTGGAGCCAGTCCTACGTGCGCAGGGTGGCTGGCCACAGAAATTACATCGAGGAAGAGGGGAAAGAAAGGAACAGGACTGAAGTTTCTCAGGCTTTTCTGTGGTCTAGTGTGTGGTGCTTTTTGAAGACCTTGTGACGCACAACAAACAGAACTGCTGGGATGGAGAACAGTTATGCCTTACTGAAGCCTGCAGCCTTTCAGTCTCAGCTACTCATTCCTTGGCTTTCGACTCTGGACCAACAAGACTGAGCTGGAAATAATATGGACACAACCTGGATGCCAAAAACATAAGGAGCACAACACATGGATGTTTCAAAGACGTTGACGTTACTCAGTGCTAGACTCCTTAATATGCTCTGTTATTAAGCTGTTATTAACTCTGTCTTAACCGACCTTTCCAGTTTTAATGGCATGAACTGCTGAGAGTACTTATCTATAGCAACACTAACCCTTCATTCGTAGGACGCAAGGGGCAGACGGAGCGGCCCCGGGCAGGCAGTACGCGTTTTGTCTCGCCTTTTCCCCCCGTTTTAGGGAGCAGCTCCGCCTCCGTAGCGGCGATAGCAGGCTATGCCTACCCCTAGATAGCGGCGATAGCAGGCAGTGCCTACCCGAAGTTTGCATAACCGCCTTTCACCCTGGCGCCGCCCCAGCCCACTTCACCCGCGGCAGCACCTGGGGCGGAGCGGACGGCCAACACCCGCGGAGGGAAGGGGCGCGTAGGGCGGCTGCTAGGGAGGCGCTGCGCCCCGAGGCAGCGGTGAGGGGTGCGCCGCGCCGCCGATTCTGCCGGCGGTCCTGGCACAGCCGGGGGAAGGGACTATCTCCGGATTTCCACCCCTGCGACAGGGGGAAGGCGACCGGGAAGTGCTGCGGCAAGAGTCAGAGTCAGCCTGTGCGGGCTCGGACATGAGAGAAAGACGCAGCCGCTTCTTCGCGGCAGCTCTTTCAAAAGTCCGTGTTAAATGTGACACCCCGGCGAAATGGGAGCGGGAGAAACTCCCCGTTTCCCACCCCTTGTCCCCCCCACCGCCCTTTTCCATGGAAACTCGTAAAAGGAGGAGGAGTAGAGTTTGCTACGGAAAAGTCTCACCTTGGTCTGAAACAGTTTCAGGCGTTTCTGCAGGATCGGAACTGCCCGGCTCGGAGGAGGGGAGGAGGCAGGCGGAGTGGGAGGGAGATCTTTAGCTACCTACATGTATATACTTTATTTGTTTTCCGCTTGGTCTTATTTTATTCCAGCAGCACGTCTCTCAGCCCCTCCTCCCCCCTCCCTCTCCAGGTTGATCGGCTGAAATGAGGCTTTGCGCGCTGATCCCTTCTCGGGCTTCAAACCAGAGCCCGGCCCCGCGCAGGCGGCAGTGGCTCGGGGCGCCTCGGCGCTGAAGCGCGGCGGAGCTGAGCAGGACATCGCGGAGTGGAGCGGGGCGGAGGCCCCGCGGAAACTTCGCTTGGAAAATAAACCTCCGCCGCTTTCCTGGGGATCCACGTGAGAACAGGAAAGCCCGGCTGCGAGATCCCAGCGCTGCTGCTGCCTGCTGCAGTTTTACTTTTTGTTTGCCTTGAGTATTTTTTTTCGTCTGTTCGTTTGTTCTTACTTTCATTTTGGAACCGGTTCCCAGCTCGTTGGCTGAACTTCTGGAGACCAGTGGACCTTTTATATTGCCTTCCTCTGTTTTAAGCAAACTATGGACGCTTAAACTTTCCTCTTTCCCCCTCCCCCTCACTCCTTAACCCCCACCCATCAGCTCATGGGGCTAACACTGCAAAGCAGCCGCAGCAGAGGGAGAAATACACAGCCACTGACTTATTTTCCCGTCTCCTAAATTGCAGTTAGTTCTTCTCATCGTCCTCCTCATCACTCATTCTCTCGAGCTTTTTCGACTGCCGGGTGTCTATGTGTGCATTGTTTTATCTGATCTCAGTTCTTTTGTTGTTGAAATGCCATGCACTGCTTATCTAGGGAGAAAGCTATATGGAGATAGAGGCATATAGTGAATGCGCGTGTGTTTCCATAAGACTATCAAGGGAGCAGATCAGAAGCAGCCCGGATCGTGACCCTGACTGTATGAATAAGTAAGCAGGATGCTGACGACTGTGTGTTAGTTGCCTATAAGGTTTTCGTAAGTTAAAAGGGGACGGAGAAGCGGGGGGACAGACCAGAAACAGAGCTTAGAGTAAGTGTTTGTGCAGGGGAGGGGGAGAAAGCTCTGACACTTTGCTCCCTCAGCCAGCATAGCTGCTGCCTCCCATCACTAGGGCTCCGCGGTTTGCTCTAGTGCACCCCACCCCTTCTTTCCTTTTTCTTTCTTTCCTTTTTTCTTTCTTTCTCTTCCCTCTTCTCCCCGCGGTAGTTTGCTGATGTGCAGCCCAGATCCATCTATTGGCAGCAGCAGCGGGACCGGTGTCGGCGGGCGCGGAGCGGGACGCGAGCAGCGGCCGCCACCTCCTCCTCCTCCGCGGGAAGTTTGGCTGGGGTTTGACAGAGGCGAGGGGGCGCCCTGACAGACAGGATCTCCCTGCCTGAGTCCACCCCCCGCGCCCACCCAGCGACTTCTCCCCGGCGAGGTGGCGGGCTGGGGGCAGAGGGGCACCGGCGCTCATGCTTCTCCTCGCTCCGTGTTGCACCCTTCTGACTGGGGCTACCTAAGCACCGTGTCTTGGAAAAGCTTCCAGGTGGAGAAGGAAAAGAACCCCAAAACACCTCCCCCAAAAACCTGTCATTCCTCCATCCCTTTCCCTCCTTTCCCAAGCCGACGTGGACAGCTGAGCCGGCCGCCTAATTCATCTGCACCCTGCCTACCGCCTCTCATCACCCGAGGGAGGATGAAAATGCTTTGCTGGAGGATGGCACTGTGGCTGGCCGGGTGGACTATCTGTGGGAAGCCTTCCTCCTGTTTTGGCCTTGATTATGACTACACTTACGATTTCACTGAAGAGGATAAAGCTGAGGGGATAGATTATAAGGATCCTTGCAAAGCCGGTAAGTGACTTCCACGTCTAATATATTTCCCTGTCCCCTCCCCAGATGGTAACTTTGTCTCGGCTTTATTTGCGGCGTGAAGGGGGGTGTCCGCGGCTCACCTGCTCCCTCCCGGGGCAGCGGCGACAAGCGGAGCCGGAGCCTTGCGCCCGGCTTCCTCACCTGGGTAGGATACTCGGCACCGGCCTTTCTGGGACTTCCCACTTCCCTAGTGCCTCTGGCTGAGGTGGGAGCGGCAGCGGGCAGCGCTGGACCGGCCGCCTCCGCTCCCCGTCCCCGGCGGCGTCGAACCGGCAGGGGAGCCCGGTTCGTCGCGGCCGGGGACACGGAAGTTGCAGAAGGCATTTCGTCGGGGCTCAAAGGTTTCGAGGCGGGACCGTGGAAGGAGGGGTTGCTGACGAGCTGCTGGGTTCTCAGCCATGCAAGCTCACGCGTGTGTGTCTCATAACGCAACCGGTGCGCGGTGCGGGTTCGTCTTAGTGTACCGTGGGACCGGTGCCATGCCCCTTGACATCCCTGTGCCTGACCGAGCCTTTTCTAACCTGTGTGGGAAGGGTTGAGTTACAGCCTCTTCTCACCTTGCAGAGCAGACGAGTGCTTTCCTAGAACGTTTATCTTACTGATTTAGGACTTCAGCCACCTTAATGCCAGGTACAATTCTTCATCCATTAAAGTTATCAGCAACCAGAGCTGACCTGGTATTTCAGCAAAGTGTATCTCGATGATGCTTCCCCCCCCCACATGTGTTACGAACGACAATGGTGGTCCATTCCCAACAGCTCTATTGTTAACTAAGTGCTCAACTTTTCCAGCAGCCTCCTTTGCATTAATTAGTTATTTTATATTCTGAAAACTAGTTCAGCCAAAGGTTGTGTTCATTATGTCTGTGTGGTTTTGTTTAATTTATTGGGGAGAATGTGGTGAACATATATGCCAAATATGCAGACACTTATGTTTTTCTAATCACAAAAATATTTTGTTCCAAAGTGTGAATTGTTAGGTCTTACTTGCTTACAACTGATGATATCCCAAGTTCAAAAACAGCAGAAGCAACTGCAAACAAAACATTATTTTTCCCAGTTAGCACTCACAAATAACTATATATAAGTAACTCGTCATAATTAACTTGAGCTCTTTTCTTCTGGTCTGTAATTCCTTTGGAAGGTTCATATGCATCATTTCATATAATGAGGAATGTGTATTTAATGAGAAATGTGCTGTGCGGCTTTTTTAGTACCACTTGCTTTATAATGGGAATAATTAAAAGTTATATTTCATTATACTGAATGTTTTAAGGTTATGCATGAGAGACAGACAACAGTAAGATACTGTGCAGTATGATCAGCACTGACAATTCTCTGCCATCATTATGTCGATTTGTTTGGAGAGAGAAATATTTGGAAATTTTGACCCATTGAAATTTTTTATGGAAGTTCTTGCTGGCGCTGCTTCTTCATAAGGTGCTTAGGTACTACTGTGACAAGAGACAGGTAGGTGCATCAAGAGTTAGTTGTGTGACATTCTCATTAGTCTTAAAAGTTTCCAGTTCAGTGAATACCCCATTTATTTGTCATGAAGTGCATGGTTGTTCTTCAGAAGTGAAAATTGTAAGTCAGTCCTGGGCACTGGGTTTGTATCACATACCAAACCATACCATATATTTTGACAAAACTGATAAAGTTCTATATGTGAATGAAACTGATCCTGCAGCAGTATTTCCCAGTTACTTTTCCTGCTAAACCTTCCCTAAAGGCTCCATTAATCTTGCCCTGTGAAGCGCTGATACGTGATCAAAGGTGATGGAGATAGCGGGTGCTCAGCCTCTTTTAGCAGCATAACCCAAATGTGTGTTCTCCCTCGGTTAGGTCTTGCTGTCTGGGATTGGTTTTGGACTCCCATGAGTAATTTTACTGATACCTGCCATTAGGGTGGTTTCCCCAGTGAGGCCCTAAAGGACAAAGCTGGGCTTCACACTCAGGGGTGCAAGTTCTTCACACCCAGATTTGTGTGGTTGCTGTATGTGTGAGATAACAGGATAAAACAAGATAATCCTTGCTGAGATTGTCCAGTGTATGCAAAGTTTGTATCTTAGATATAATTAACACCTGCTTTTACTGCATCTTGAAGCTCTGCAGCTGAGGCTGTAGAAGTGCTCTTTCTTTTTTAAACTCCTCAGGTTGGTAAAAGTTAGGTCCCTGTTGTAAGTGTATATTTCTGCAAACAAATTGGGGGAATGCCCAAAGTCATGGTTTTACCTAGTGACATACTTCAAAAACTCCAGTGAGCTCCATACAGATTTTATAGATGTACTAGAATAATTTGACCCACCACAATGTGAGCAGATAAAGTGCTTTGAAACTAACCACAACTAAGATTCCCCCAAATATGCTGATGCAAAATGGGATCACCTGTATTTTAAAAGTCATTTGCGTTCTAGTTTTCTCCACTGAGTAGTGTTTGCTGCTTAGTTTTTGTTCCACAGACCACATAAGAAATTGTGATCTTGTGTCAGAAAGCACAGTAGATGAGGCCTCAGATCTATAGTTAGGTCTAGTTGGAATTCTATGTAGATAACTACTTATAGATACAGTCCTAACTCCTTGAATCAAGCTTTTGTAGCTCCCTTTGCGCCTGGTTTTCCCTTTGTGGAAAAGCTGGAGACATTTACCAAAGCCAGAATGAGACAGCCTCTGTTACGTTATTTATATGTATTCTGTAGGATTATTTGTGGGTATTCTCTGTGTATTTTAACATTTTCATAAAGAAGGGATTGTTTTAGCGAGTGTACCTAGAATCACACTGTTCCTTTGACTTAAAATCCCCAAAAGCAGCGTAGTGCAGGATGCTATAGAGGCTGAAAAGTACATTTTCTCACACTGTTTCCAGGTGTGTGAAAAATGCAGAAAGCAGGAGCCTGACAGATGCACAGTAGGGTTAGGTCTTGTTTCTTCAACTGATGTTTCAAGTTGCATCTAAAGCAGCAGCTAGTTTATGCAACCACCCCTAAAGTTCAGTCTCATCAGTGAAGCCAGTATCTTGGGAGCACTGGAATTAGTGCTACAGGGAAGAGAAGAGCCTGGAGAAATTTTGCGATGGTGTTGGGGAGATGAGTGTTGTAAGGAAGTTATTGACATTGTGCAGAAGAACTTGATGAGCTGTGTGGTTTCCTGTGTGTTTGTCTGCAGACCTTTAACCTATGTATGAATTTTGGGTCATGCTACTTCTCTTTATAACAAGTATCCTGGCATGCTCTTAACAGCGGGATGTGATGTAACACAGTTTCTGTGCTTCTGATGTCTCAGATATTTCCTTGTGTCTCTCTGCAGGATATTGCCCTCAGTGTTTACCATTGTGAAGTTCAAGTGTAAGGCATTCTTAGTTCATCTTCAAGATCTAATTTGCCGGAAGATGTGAAACTGGGAATGCCATACTGATCACAATGTTAGGCTTTAAAGATCTAAGAATGTAGATCAGCATTTGTATAAATCAGGTATGAGTCAAACAAAATGCCTAGTTAAACAGTCACTGTTAAGTTTTCTGGATTGCAGCATACATGTACATTTATCTGTGGATTCCTGAAGTTTTTCTTTTTTCCATTCTTGCCACAGCTTGCAATGTATTAAGGGTATCTATGCTGGGAAACATACAGAGTGAGATGGGTAGGAGAAGAATTTTCTCATCCTGTAATATTTGTTCATAGTCTGCACTTGATATTACAGAGATTTTGCAGACTTTTTTTTTGTTTCTGTATTACAACAACAAAAACAACCCCCAAAGGGAGCAAGAGATGCTGGTGTGATCTTCCAATTAAAATACCGTAAGCCGTGGGAGGTTAGGCAGCAAGTCTTAGTTTTGTTGCACATCCATATCACTTAGGACTGTGCCAGCCTCTGGATAGCTGATTGTCCTCGGGTAAGTTTCTTCTAGCTTTTATTCTGTGAGGTATTTCACTTCCTAAAAAAAATGTTAAAGTTTAAGGAGTAGGCTCAAAGGCGAATTCCTTGATCTGTTGGTTTTCCCTGTTGTGAGCCTTGGTCTTCTCTACAACAGAAATTCTGTCTTACACTGGGGAAACTTTTGCCAAGAAAAGCTTAATTGAAACTTATGCATTCTCACTGTAGTTAGCTTGGTTGATTTTTTAACACAAAGCACTTAATTGGATTTTTAATTTTTTTTTTTTCTTTAAATTATGCAACAGTTGCTTATCTTGGAACAGAACCTTTTCTGTTTTTTCCCAGTAAAGTCGGATGGAAATGTCAAAGAATCATAACAAAGACAAACAATTAGATTTACAGCTTCAGAACTTGGAAGCTGATTAGCTTGCTGTTGTTTAACTAAGCACAACTGTATGTGTGCCTGCTTCAGAATAAGAGAAAAGTAAGAAAGACCCTCCTCATTGTATCCATTTGTCATACCTGTGAGAATTGGAGGAGCTAATTTGGGGCTTTGCACCTTTGTAAATAATAAAACATTTGGGTTGACTGTAATAGGGGTATTAGTATTCCCCATCTCGGGTATGAAATGTAGTTATGTATTTTATTTGTAAAGAATCTGAAAAGTTGATGGTAAATGTTAAGTAGTATTATTATATTGTGTCCTCTGTAGCTGCAGTTTAACTTGTTTATCAATGTTGTGGCTGCAGCCTTCTATTCTGTTAGGTTGGGGGTTTTGTGTTTTGTATTCTGGGACGTTTTCAGCTGTAAGATGCTAATTGTACAGTCTGGCAATATGAAAATTCTTAAAACCTCTGATTATGCATTTTGATTCTGTTGCATGATTTAGGTAATTGAGATCTTTCATCTTTATATTTCAGTCATGCAGTAAGTTCTGAAAGATACATTGTGCAGTGTGTACTAACATAGAGGTTGTGCTGCTAATATCACTTGCCAGATTGACAGAACTGCGAGTATTCATGTAGTAAATGCATGGTGTAGGCAGCTGAAACAGAAACAAGCTTTTCTGAAGTCTGTCCTGAATGGCCTTCATCCTGCTGTGGATGGAGTAAATCCAGCTACTGAAACATTCAGCTTTTATGTTGTATTTGTATTTCCTAGGTGGGGGGAAAGAGGGGTGGGTGGTTGTTTGGGTGCTGCTTTTTTTTGTTTGGGTTGTTTTTTGTTAGTTTTTCTTTTCTTTGTCATACTTTTCCACCGTTACTTTATCTGTGATGCCCTTTAAGGTGGTATCTTAACATCTCTGAAAGAGATATGTTTGAACATAATGTTCTTTTTCTCCTCAGTTTCATTGAAAAGATTAATTCAGTAGGGAAACTCTGGAAAAACTAAATGAATATGTTTGGCATTCTAACTTTGTGAATATTCTTCCACCAAAGGCTCAATTTCATGTCCAGACCACTTTCCATAGGGATCTGTTTCTGACTATATTTCCGGTGTGTCAAATGAGTGACCTGCAAGGAGCAGTATTACATCACTGCAGAACAAACCTAATTGACAAATATAATTGAGCTTGGAATCAGGTCCCCCAGGCAAGCTCAGAAACATTCACCACACCTGGAGGTCTGCCTTATGTCATTCTTATTGCCCCTCTGGAAAACAGGGTTGATAGGCTTATGACATAATTCTGTTCACTTCTTTTTGGAGAGAAACAGTCATGTCTGTGGTGCATGGTATTGACAGAAGGGCTGTAAAATGGAAGAGTCAACTTCTGGTTTTCACAGGCGCTGGGGACCTTGTGGAGGAAAACTGATTTTTTTGTTTAATTTTTTTTTTTCTTCCTTCTGGATGCATTACAGTACTCCAAATTTTACAACAGTAAATAAACAAGGGGAGAAATCTCTATTCTTTGTTTAGACATAGTATGCTTATCCTTAAGCTGAAATAGGTTTTTACGGTCTAGCTTTAGAGTAAATGTTAGGGTTATACAAAATTATTCTTTTCTATTTTTTTAATATACCTGAAGGAAAGATAATTCTAAGAGTATGCCAAAGCAAAACTATACTTTGGCCTTTCAAAGCTTTCAGTAGGGTGAGAATCATTTTGTAGTGTTTTTTCAAACATTTCTTAGCCTCCTTAGAATTTAAGCTACTTGTTCCAGTCATTATTGAATGCAGTCCATTCCTCCTATTCTTGATCACAAAGAACCTCTGTCCACATCCCTACTATACATCCCTTCAGAGCTGAAGAAACAGCAAGTGTGACTAGAGAAATCTTTGGGTATTTTTAGTTCTCTCAGGATATTTTTCTTGGCTAAGAAAGAGCCAATGGCTAATCTGTTAATGTGTTCTAATGCATGTTCATTCTCTGTGCCTGCTGCTCATCTTATTCTTTCCTTATCTCTTTCATTGTTCCTATGACAAGTTTCCTTGCTTTTGGATTCCCTTTCTCCAGTGATTCCACTTTCTACTTTTCAGCTTTTTTCCCTGTGCTGCCTTACCAGCCACCTCGTCCTCTTCTGTCTGTAAGAGAATATGTCAAGGAAAAAAACAGCAGTTATTGTCTCCAAATACAATTTCTAGCTTGTCAGTAGGCTTTCTGTAAGATTGTCCTCTAGTGCTTTGACAGAGCAGCTGCAGCAAAGAAACTTGAGCATCTATGCTCACAGGTGGAAATGAGGAGGACGAGAAGGATAGGTGGGCTGTGCATGACCATCATGTTCTCAGAGGCCTCATGCTAGAGTGCGTAGTTGGCTGCCAGTGATCTGTTAAACACTGCAGTCAAACCCTGAAATATCTAGCTATAAATATATATACAGAATGCATACATGAACCTTCTGTCTCTGTTGGACTCATGTACGTAAATATCAAGATCTGATGTGAAGACTGTCCTTGCTGAACAATAGGAATAAGAGTACTACAAGTACTTGAAGCGTAAAACTTGTATAAATAGCAGTGCGCCAGAACAAGTTGAGCTGGGGGGTGTGGAGGCTGTGTCATGGACATATATAGAATGTTGGTGTGCAACCTGTGTGAAGTGGTTGCTCTTGCAGGCTGCATTGAAGGCAGTTCCTGCTCATGTGAACACTCTCAGATGACTCGTACTGGGATTTTTGCCTCAGTAATGATCTGCAAGTGCAAATTTTGAGTGACTATAAATCTGTGATGATCAAGTGTTTGAGAATATTGAAGCACAGATAGCTTTTACAGAGCAATAATGCTCCAAAATGTAGGTTTGTGGGTTTCCCCTTTAATATTTAAACGCAAAGATTGCCAAGACCAAAATGCCAAAAATCAATTTTGTTCTAAAATAAGTAATCACTTTTTCTTGAGGTGTGTGAAATATGATGCCTAATAGAATATGCAGTGTCTATTTTTAACCAGCTTCTTTTCTATATGTACTTTATTGAGACAAAGTCTATCAACAATTGACTAGGAATTGATTTTGATGTTTTGTTTTTATTCCTTTTGATGGCTGTTAATTATTTTACAGAACGATATGCCTAATCTGAGGTATCCTTTCAGTAATTTAAAACATAGGAACATTCTTAGCAACAGTTTCTGTTACATGAAACACTTAAAATTTTAATGTTGCTTAAATTTCATGAGAGTTTTAATTTTAACATCACCATAGATCATGGCTAAAGATGGTGCTACTCAGCAAAATAAGTTTAGCTGGGCCAGGACTGTCAATGTCATGGCATATCTTACCAGGATTCAAACTTCCAGAGGTTTCAAGGTTGGTATTCTCGTATGTCATTGACAAAATATCAGATTTTTATATTGCATTAAAGAATAGTAAGTACTGGAATTCTTATCTGATCAGGGAATACCAACAAAGTCAGGACACGAAAATGCAAAGGAAAGTTGTTTATTTTAAATTTATTTTCAGTGCATTTAAATCTGAATTTAGAAATTATCTGTCTTGCTGTCCTGATTAATTTCACTCCTTTTCCAAAAAACCTGAATGATCGAGATACACTGCTGGCTCTGAAAGGTGCCAGTACCTCTGCAGCCACATTGTGCTCCATGCATACTGTAAACTGTATGGGGGAGTTAAAGTATCAGCTGTTGGAAGAAGTGAGGGGGCATGGACATCAGCTGAAAGGGAAGTATTTAAAGAGCTGTGCAGGTGGGTTACATCATTCTCATGCTGAAACATTAGTTAAACATATTCCTAGTAAATAACTCTGTTATTAAACAGAAATGAATCAGTTGTATTGGTGTCTGGCATTTTAATAGGTGCTAGTTAGGTACATTCTTGCTGTTGTGGGTACTGTATCACTAAAGACTTTCCACGTATTTTCTACTTCTTCAATAAAGTATAAAGAATTCTGAATAGGGCATATTGATTCCAGAAAGAGTGGTCAAAAGACAGAGCTTCTCTGTGTTTCCAGATGATTTAGAGAAGTAAAGAAAATAATTTCAGATGGTTCTTACATAATATCAAGATTTATTTAAACAGTTTACTTGTATAGCCAATTATATTTGCTTTCATGAAGAGTAGTTTTAGAACAACTCTGCGGGTGTGAGAACATGATGATGAACTGCCCAATTTCTCCATCTGGTAAAATGTCCTTATATTTATAACAGATTTGCATAAATCACTTTTACTTGTGCACACTTTTTTCCCCTTACTCAACATTACTCTTACAATTGTGGCGTGTTACCCATCTTTTTGTGATCTTCATTTTAGTATCAGGATCTTCGGTCTGTCTGTCAGCCTGTCCTTATAGACTGCTCAGTCTTTCTGTAACTGCAGTTATTCAAGATGATTGATTCAGGACTAAATTCTTGATTCCATTCCTTATTCTGTTGTTTGTATGTGCTGTAATGGCATTATGTTCTGAAAGCTAATACAGATTAATTTTTTATGCCTGAAAAAGAAATTATTAACACCTCCCCCATCTCAACCCCAACAAACCCTGAGACAAAAAAAAAATAATCAAGTCTATAAATAGCTAAGGAACCAGATGCAGGTGGATAAGTGTTGTATTCCACAACGGTTAGATTATTGGGAAAACAATATAATGAAAACAAGGTAAAAAAATGTTCAGATTAGAAAAAAAGAATATGAAAGAAGGGAAATGAAAAACGTAAAACTTAAGGAATCATACAAGAAGACACAGAAGATTTTCATTTCTACTCCTATTATTCTGTTAAATTCTGAAGTGGCAAATTGAGACCAGAGAAAAGGAGATGTGTGGGGTTTTTTTACACAACTTTTTTTTAGATTGAAGTTTTTTAAAGGATTCTATTGAGGCAGTATTTGGATATACAATATGACATTTACATAGATAGCAGAGGTATCTGGAGCTCTGATAATTGATAATAACATTTTCAAGTGGATATTATATCTTAGGCTTCAGAGTTCAAGCCAGTCTTTAGTATCTGGAAACCAGGACCAACCCTAATGTGTGGCAAGATTATCCTTGGCTACCTACTGCGGATTCTTGTTTCTTTCTGTGAAGCAGCTTGTGGTGGCTGCTGTCAGAGACAGGACCTTGGATATGATCCAGTGTTGCAGTTCCTTTGTTCCTCAGCCCTCCCTAAATGCTTTTTAAAAAACTCATGTCTTGTAGCATGCCTGAAAGATAAATGCAATTTAGCTATTTTGGGAAGTGAATGAATTTCAAAGCTCAGTATGACTGTAAACGCATTGACCAACTGTATTTGATGAAAATGAACGTATGCAAGTGCACAAGAAGAAAACTGCATTTACCTAATTCTCATTGTGGGTTCAGTAGACCATTTTTATACACGTTTATCTTTAAATGCATGTATGTACATGCTCACTTGATTACCTAAGGAAGTATAATTGAAGCACATATGCCTGTGTAAGTATCTGTATAGGATCTTTAAAGGTGCATGTGCAGATTGTGTGAATGCCTTTTTTCTTTTCTCTTTTTTTTTTTTCCCTACACTGGGAAATACCGCATTAACTTGTGTGTTAAACCAGATCTAGAAGCTATTGGAATCAGTGGGAATGTTCCCAGATACTTTAGAGATAATATTTATAGGTGAATAACTAATAAAATGTAGAGTCAACTAATTTACTTCTGTGTACTTGAGCTATGGCTTGCTTGTATCATGTGCTCACATGCTTTGCAGGCGCATTAATGAAGGCAGTTGGATTTTTGCCCTGGTTTCTGTAGTTGTCATCGCTAACACAAGAGTATCATGAAATCTTACATTCACTGACCTTATGATTGCAGGTTCTTTCTTGCTGGACTGGGGTGCGAAAAATACCCAGCAGCTTGCAAGAGCATCTGATTATTCCTCCTCCCCTCCATCCCCCTTTAAGAAGCCTCAGGATAAGACTGAATTTAGATTACTGCAATAATTTCTCAGCCTTTAGAGATAAGTTTCTTCTTGTCATAGCTGAATACTTTAATTGTTCAATCTGATGAATGGCTAAAGATGCTGATGAACATGATGGTTGCAGTTGCGTATACAGTTCCTTATCTGTGTAATTCCAATAAGCCATTTGTTACAAAATACAGAAGGCATGTGAAACTGGTGTCAGTGTAGTTTGTAATATCAGAAAAATCATGTACCACTAGCTAAAGTTTGACAAGCACTGAAAGTCTCTTTAGTAATTTACAATATCCAAAAATGAAAACATTTCCTATCCCAGAAGCTGCTGGAAGCTAAAGAGATTGTGGAGAACTAAAAGGAGCAGGTGTACTAGTATCCCCATTTATTTAATAAGCTGAAGAATTAGTTAAATGGTAAAATAAAAACAGAGCAGGAAGTGTGGTGTTTTTGTCAAAGCTTTATATGGTTTGGATGAATTGCAAAAACTCTAGACTGTGTTATACACTGTGCTATAGACCTAACTATCCTTATGACTGTCTAACTCAGCACAAATCTTATGTTTAACTACATAGGTATTTACTTTTGTGTTTCACAAATTTCTGTTTTCTTTGTCATGTTATTTCTTCAGCATATTGAACTTTAATCATGCCCTGAATGAGAACTGCTGGTTATAAATGAGTCTAGATTTGACTGAGGGTACTTGTTTGAAGATAGTCCTGTCCTTTGCTTTAGGTATGGAAGTTTTTTTTCATGGAAAGTTTTCTGGAGTTATTTGACAGGGAGAGAAAGAAGAAAAATCTTTGTCCATTTTGAAAAGATTCTCTTTTAACAGTTTGTAGATCCTTTGATCCCTGAACTGAAGGAGATTAGAGTGTCCTTTATCTGCATTCTTTAGGCTGAAATCCTTTCACACGTGAAGTACAGGTGAAAATGCAGAAACCCTGTTTCAGGTCTTTTGGATATTTTCATTCATTATGCCCTTACATTGGAAGAAGCTGAATTAAGTATGAATTGTAGGACTGATGGATTACAGTCAGTGTGTCTACAGAAGTGAAGCATGGGTAAAGAGAATTTATAATATAGGGCCCTTTTGTATTATGTAAGAGAGCCAAATACAGAGATGCCACCTTGACCAGTAACTGTTTATGGAGATAAGCAGTTCTTGACAGGGCTAAATCTAAAATGCTAGAGATAAATGCAAGCTATTTTATGGTGATTTAAGCAAGCAGTGAGTAGAGCCAGCTAAAGGAATGGCAATTTTTTCAACTTGGACAAAATTATTTTTTCTTGGCTGTAGTTCGGGATTTTCAAAAAGTGTTAGATATATTTGGAGTATGGTACAGCATTCCATCACATATACGGTATTTCTGCCAATTTGCTGAATAGTCATTCTAGACCCAGGGTTGTACAGGAAGTCAAGGGTTTGCTGAATTATTTGGAAAGATTTGATTATAAATGTAAACCTTTTGTTTGTCTTTACTAATTGTGAACAAGCTCAGACTAAAGAACATCCTTAAGGAAAAAAAATCAACAAAAATTAGCGTAAATAGTAATAGTCAATTCTGAATACATAATTTGATAGAAGAAGAGAAATTGCTTGACCTATGGTTTCTGCTCATATACCTTGGCTTTGCTTTGTTGACCAAAAATGTCCTAGGTTTTACCAGTGGAGAAATTCCTCTCTCCTCTCCTTCCAACAAGCAGATGATGTGTCATGGAAATCAGCAAAGATCTAGATAAGATTTTGAATCCACTTGTGTGTGCTAAAACAACAAGTTAACATCCCCATTGTTATGTGCTAATCAATTCTGATTCCTTTTAGTTCTTTATGCCTGTGCTGGTATCAAGATAAACCCTTTCCACATCTGTCTGTCCACTGGAAAAGAGCATGCATGAAAATTGCTCCTGCACTGATGGAGCTGCAGGGACTTCTTGCCCCCTGGGGCACTGCCGAACACACACTGTACCTTTCCTTCCTCTACTCTTCTTAATCAGTTTTGGATTTAGTTTTCCTTCCTGTTTGTTGTCTGAAGATTCACAGGTATCTGTGCTTAAGGTTGAATAGGTGCTTGAAGAAGTCATAGGGAATAAATTGACATCACAAAGTGCTGTGTGGGTTATCTGCCAGGGAAAGGCAGGTAGCCAGATAAAAACTGAGATGCAAATGAGAGGTGCATTATCCTGTGATGAGCTCTCTGCAGCTGTAGATAGGCAATTTCCAGCAGAAACTTCTGTTGAGTGCATTTTGACTGCAGATCAAACTGCTTTCTGCATTCAGTTGCTGCTAAGGTGGTTGCTTTTAATTGAAACAATGATACGTGTATCAGAATTTCTAGTGTTTCATTCCAACATGTTATTCAGTTAAATAGGAATGAATTTTTCTCACAAAGGTCTTTTGGTTTTGCCTTTGCATACTGTTGTGGATTGTTCAGTGGCTCTTCCACCGGGTAAAATGCCATGGCTTATAAAGATTGCTTATCTGAAAGTTTGTTAGACATTTTCTTTCTGTAAGATTGGTCTAAGACATGATAGCTACTTTCTTTGCAAACTTTTGAGTTTCATCTCTTTGGACTATCATAGCTACAGTAGCACTGCCTTATATCCTGCCAGGGGATACAGCAGATCCCGCAGGTGGGATGTGGAAAGCCTGAATTAATGATGTGCTATGGGCCCTGGATTGGGTTAGGTGGGTAGTGATGTGGAGTGTACAGTAGGGAGCTATGCCCAAGGCAGGGACCCACAGCCGCCAATGAAGATAGATATTCCCTGCCCCTCACCCTTTATGATGAAGCAGTGTTTTAATTTATGGTCTGATTTTTGTGCCCTAGAACATTTATGCAGGAATACTAAATGCTTTTCTGTTTATGTATTGCAACTTATAAAGCTGAATTCTTCATCCAGACTGCACTTCCTCAAGATCTCTTGTTACTTCTAATATGATGAATGGCATGGTGACATTAAGGTTAATGAGGTCAGAATTTGAACTAAAGGAAATATTATATTTAGGGCTACTTTACTGATACTTACTGGAGGTATGTTTTTTTTTTTAATAGTCCCTTACAATGTAGGCAAGAGGTAACCAGGTAATTCAGGTGTAATTTGCTTTTTGATGTGTTGTGATTTTTTTAAAGTAGGCATTGCAATGGAAGGATCTTTCTAAAGTGGCATTGCACTAGACTAATTTCCAAGCATAAATAGCTGTTTTAAAAAACCAATTAGTTGTGGTTCATGCACAGTACAGTAGCAGATAGTCCATGCGGTTTAACTGGGCCCTTTGATTTGGATGCAAAGGAAAACTCTTTTAAAAAGCTTTTGCTGTTGCTCCCCCTCTACAGTGGGAAATTATATAGAGAGAAGATGTAGCGAGGGCGTGCATAGAGGAACTGTTCTGCACTGTGAGCCAAAGGACATCATTAGGAACACTCCTATTATCTGGAAGTCTGACTTCCTGTCTCAGTTTCCTCGTGGGTCTCAATGAATGGCAGAAGAAATGGAACACTTTCCTGCTTGGCCAGAAACTCCGCTAAATGACTCCTTTGGCTGCATGCCGCACCATACTTGGGAATAAATCCTGCAGCTCCCCCCTCAGCCTGGAGGGTGCTTGTTGCAGTTCCTAGGGGCCAGTGGAGGAAATATTAGAAACTTTGTAGTAGCAAGACAAACCAAGTCTTCCTATGAATGCAGCAAGGATCTAGGTGCCCTTTTGTATATTTTGAGAGTATGTTAGGATTTTCATATTGGGTAAGTGATTTTACTACAATGAAAATAGTATAGCATGCTTTACAAATAGCACCAAAGACATGTTTAAAATAAAAAAAATACTTTTCAGAAATACATTCAATTCAATCAAACCTTTCTGGTTTTTTGTTTTCTCCAAAGTTTTACTACGTGAGTTAGTGTATGTACTGAAGTCCTGAATATAGCTTTATCGTAGAGTATAAAAATAGGGTAGTAAAGATTGTTGTATGTTTCTTAAGAAAAAAATAAAGCATAAGTTGCAGACATCCTGTGAAATGCTGTTTCAGTAGATGAGGCATCTGTCATCTATGTATAGAAGAGGATTTTTAAGTCTTTTTTGTCTTTTTTATTTGTTGTCTTTAGTACATTTTCTCTAACATGCATATGAAAACCCAAACCAGTCAGAATCCTGTATTAGATCTGATCTAAATTAAAGCCACAGCACCAAACTCTTGGTTTAGTTGTTACTGTCAGTTTTTGTACTCTATATTTTAACCACGCTTGGCAAGTAAGAAACTCACAGCTGACTCAAAGGAAACTTGGCGAAATGTGCACCATTTCCCAATAGCCTTTCTCTATAATAAAAGAGATACTGGGACAGTGTTTAATAATTTTTGGCTTGTTTTACCATAAGCATCCAAGAGGAAAAATGTTCTTAATTCTCTGGAGATGGGAAATGTTCACCATAGTTAATACTCTGTATGTGTCGTCTTTCAGAGGGCTCATTCTCAAGCAGCTGTCCAGCTGGAAATTTTGGGGATGCATGGAAAAGAGTACAGAAAGGACTTAACATCATTGGTGTATTTCAACAAGAAAGTATTAATTGGCCTGTGTTGTGTGTTGGGTTTTCTTTCCTTTCCCCTTGGTAGCTGGTCTCATATTTTTTATTGTGTATCCTTTTCAGGCTTTATGGAATTTTAATGTTAACTGAATAGGTGTGGCTTTTATGGAGTACCATCAGATGGGGTGGTGTGAAACAGCCCTTCTTCCACTGAAAGAGTAATCGGCTTTGTCGCCTGCATGGATGTAATTGTGCCATGCAGGCTTGATGTCGAGGTCACTTATTGCTTTCAAGGAAACAGGATTGCTGAGTTATACTCATCTTGTGAACTGCTCCCTTTGTGTGTCTTCAGTCTCCTTTGTAAAGGCAGCTAAATTCTTTCTGACAGGAGTTCCCCTTAGCTGAGAAGCAGTGCTCCCCTTGTTGATACCTGTGTGTCTTGAGACTTGGCACAAGGGGAGACAGAATGGATGGCATTTTTGGAGAGCTGGCTAAAGGTGGAAGGTAGACACTGACTTTCTCATGTAATTTTTTTGATACTAAGGTCGTGATTTTGAAAGCTGAACATTGGGAGATATCATTTATTCCCATTGCTTTGCCCTACCTCCAGCAATACCACATTGTCCTTTGTGTTGCCCCTAAGAGTTAGTTTTCTCCCAGCTGCCTTTTCCATACTTCCTTCTGATTCAGAGGAAGGAGGAGACTCCTGTGCCTGTCTGGAGTTCTCAGAGAGACACTGTTGAGGTGCCACTGACTCTTCCTCATCATTTGTATACATGGCACAATATACAAGATTTTAAACAAACATAGCGGAGGAATATTGATGTGTATTGTTAATGTTGACTGTATTGTCAGTGTCTGCAATTAAGAATTTCTGGTTTTAAAGCTGTCATATAATCCCACACAATAAATAAATAAGTAAAAAGCACACCTCCTGTATAAGAGGGTTTTTTTTGAGCTATAAGGAGAGAGTACACTAAATGGTGCAGAGGGCAGTGTAAATACATGTTTGCATATAAAACAAATTATATGTATGTTTTAAAAGTGTGTGAAAATGAGGTATGTGATAACTGACTTTGACTCTGGATTTAATTATTTTTTTTTAATTCCCCGTGTTTTTATTTTTTATATAAGTGGGGGTATTTTCACCTCTTATGATCTGAATGTACTCCTGCAATTAAAACTAGATGTTCTTTCTGGAAGAAAAATGCAAGCTAACAAATTCTGCAACTGTATGAAGAAACAGGGCAAAATTTGACTCAATTATTTACATTATTTTTATCCTGACTTTTGAGGCAGGGATTTGGGTCCATTTTTGGGTGTTTAGCTTTCAGCCAGGTAAACAATGTCTGGCTGATTGTTTTGCCAGTATTGCACATCATCGTATTATTTAGCTGTTTAAATGTCTTCATTAAGTGTATCATGTTTGTCTAATGATATTGTGTCACATCTGTAGTTTACCAAAGCAGGTCTTTAGTAGACACACGGAACTGCAGGTTTGTGAGAGGAAGTAGTGCATCTTTATGTAGACTGGCCTATGGATTGATTGGTTTTGATATATCTGGAATATAGCTAGCAGTAAAATGTGATGTTTATTGGTGCACTCAGTGATATGTCTGTGAGGAAAACTTGTCAGTGCATCATAGGCTGGTAGAAGTGTAATTGAGATAGAAATATTCTTGAGGAGGACTGCTTGAAGGAGATTGCTGAAGTCTGCCCTGACTGGAGCTGTCAAGTTTCTGTTCTAACAACTAAGTTAATAGTAAGAAACTGCAATTGTAAGATTATTAATCTAGTTATTGCTTATATAAATGACATTGTGTTTTAATTCTTATGTATACGGGTAACAGTTTGAATTTTTTTAGGTCATCAGCTTAGACTTAAGATATTTACTGTGCTAAAATATTTGCAAGATTTGGTTATAAAATGTCTGCTTCATTTATGCTATTGAAATGAACATACATGGTTACAAAGCAAGACTTCATTCTCTTTCAGTGAGCTCCATAAGGTCAATTAAAACTGGGAGTGCTGGGACATACAGCTGTAGTATATGTTGACACAGCAGCAGTTTGATAGATAAGCTGAAAACTGAAGAAGTCCATGAACTTGAGTTTTAACTGTGAAGATTTTATGGAATTTGGTAATATAAATGAAAAATGGGAAATTGCTGTCATTTGTCCTAGATAAAATCTTGCAGAAGCATTTGCCAGACATTCAGTAGTAAAATCCACCTGGTGGATACTCTTCTGTTTGAAGATGACTTGCTTTAAAAGCTTACTGCTGTCTATAGTATGCATATTTTCCCTGGAAACAAAGTATGTCTTTATCAGTTACTGTAGTTGCAGAAATGTTTGTGGTATAGGAGCTCTTATAACAAAACAGGCCATACCACAGTAAACTTCAAGAAGAGCAAAAATGCTGATAAAGATAACAAGGACATTACATAAATTGCTTGGTCTCCTGAATATATTGCTTCATGCCTGTTTCTGACTGAGAGAAAATAAACCATCTGACTCACTAGCTGCACCAGTTGACATTTCTCCTGTTGCTTACGGGCTGTGTTTTGCCCTCAGTTGAATCAGTGGGAATTGACTTAACATCCACTGGCAAAATCTGTCTTGAAACTCAGTTACATTAATAGTTTGGATGAGATCGAGTTGACTGCAATGGAAAAATGAGCTGTCAGCCGTATCTCATCCAAACATAAAACACATTTATTGAGTAATAAAAAAAAAAGTGGTTAGTATTGAGCTAATGCATTGATGGACAATTTTGTGGGAGAATGAAAGTAAATTCTCCAGTGAAGTGCAATATACAGCTGCCTTCAAAACCACATATTTATTTATCAGTAGGAATGTGTCTGTGCCAAATTGTCTGCTGAAAATTGTAATCACCAGTGCAGATTTTGCAGGCGCTCAATGTGTATTCAGTTTTGTTTTGATTTTTCCAAAGCACACTTCTTACATTATGCACACTTTATAAAGGACAACATCTTTAACTATATATGTAATAGTGCCCTCACTATACACATTTTCTGCTTCTGCTTTGAAGTGGAAGACAACCACATTATGAAGGTCACTTTCAGCAAACCCTTGTGTGCACTCACATGTTGAATATTCACTTTGGGCTGCCCAAAAATCATCCTCACCAGTTGGGCCTTCTTTATGGCTAAAACCGATTTCCAGTTGCTTTACATCGTGCAATGCAAAATAGTGAAACAGCTGGTTGCTTCTGTCGTATCTGTCATCTAGGGTCTTACTCTCAAATCTGGCTGCATGGGTTTTAGCTTTCATTGGGAGCAAGCAAAATGCCTGTGCTGACTGTTGCCAGCGCCCAGTGCAAATACGTGCTCTCTGAAGACGCTGATTCCCTGGTAGACAGTGGTTAAAATGGACTAAGAAAAAGGCCCTGTAAAGCTGGGGCTTGTGAGGAGCTCTGAAGGTTTGGCACAGTGGGAAGACAATTCCTGTTGTTCAGCCTCTCAGCACTGGGGTAGGGAAAGAATGGTGAGGACTGAACAGGGTGTTGGGACCAGCTGCAGGAGAGTGAGGAGCTGGATGAAAGGTGAGGGGAAGAATGTGTGGTCATTGGGTAATTCCTGGAGAATCTGGTCATTCTTTTTGCATGTCAGGAACAGGTTTTAGTTACAAATGCTATATTCTAAAATATACAGGTCCTGCCTGATGGTTTGATTGCTTTTCCAGGGTAGGTGTAGGTTTAAAAGGGAGTGTTACAGTTCCTCACTTTCAAAGATGTATATCTTGTCTTCCACACTGGTCCTCTTTGTTCCCACTCAGGACAGTATGTAGGGTTATTTTTGTTAGCTTGCTTATTTAGTTTTTTAAAATAAAAAACATACCCCATTTGTCTGTGTCCATACCTTTTTTAGATTTGCCTGTTAAAATAGTCCACAGAAGTCTTTAATAAATCTCACTATTTTTGTCTCATCCTCTTTTAGGGGGAAATTGCCAGAATTTTATTTCTGTGCTTTTTTTCTCTTCTTTTGATCAGGCACACTCATTCCTGAACAGTCCCTGAAAGCTTTTATTGCCTTCTCAGCCCATCACAGATATCTTTCCCAGGAGTGCACCTCATGGAATCAGGCTGTTGTGCACCACTAGTCTGGAACCGGGCATCACCTTTCAGTTTGCCCAAGACGCAGGCTTGTTAATAGAAATGCCAGCAATAAAAACTTGAACCCTGCCTTCTGGATAATCAGCTAAAGTTTCTTTAGTGTAGGTCTGACCTTTGCTTTCCATCAGCACAACAAACACTCCATAAAACAATAACAGATAAGCAACTTTCATCTGACAAGCCACACTTATCTCAGTGAATCAAAATTGCTATGTAGCATCTCCCCTTTATATCCAGTATTATTTTTTTTTCCAGTGGACTTCCCTTCCAGAGCTCGTAAATTTCAAGGTTGTCTCTGGTTTTGTTGGCTGTATTTAGAAAGTTCCTAATCTGTTTTTCTTTTATTTTCTGGTTTATCCTGGCTGGAATAACAAAATTAAAATTTTCATCTCAGGTTGAAGCATAATTTGGTGTGATTGCTCAGCTTCTGATCTCACTACCAAGAATGTCTTGTTTTAGGAGTTGATAAAAATATTTGGCTCTGTTTCACCTCAGTCACTCTTGGCAGTTTTTCAGCTGCTCTTCTGGGGTTTCCATCTGCTCTTTTATTCTGCAGTTTCTTCTTCAGGCCCCAGTTCAGCACCAACAATTGCAAGTAAGTGAAAACCTCATTGATTTTTATGAGAGTACAGGGTAAGACGCACTTGCTATTCTGCATCTTGGTCAGAATCTTCCAGTGGTTTATCTCACCGATAAACTGCAGAATATGGCAATTCCCTGCGGCTTTCAGTATTCCTTTGTTCTTCCCTTACAGGTGTCCAGTGATTTAACATTGAGCTGTATACGTTACTTAAACCCTGAAACCAAAGATCTAGAAAATTAAATGTTACAAAGTCTAAGGAAAATAATTTTTATCTGATGAATTTTTCAAATTAAAATCATTTTAGTTGCAGAACAAAGCTTAGGAAGTGCTCATGAGCACATATGAAATTAGGTTTATTAAAAAGCTTTTGTTCAATTTTTCATACTTGTCCTGTTTTTTAAGCACTTTTATTTAAAAGAAAAAATATCACAACTCATAATAGGGGTTATTGATGCTGAATAATCATTTGCTTTCAGCTGATTGAGCTGTTAACCCGCACACTGCGTTATATAGAAAAAAATCACACATACGCATGACTGTCTGCTTACTTATGTATTTCACTTTCAAATGTTGGGGGTTTTTTTATTACCTCTTAGCCATGGATTTTTTTAAAGAAACCACTATGAAAGTTTCCTTTATCTAGCTAGTGAATTGTAGTTATATAGTGCTTGTGTACTGAAAGGCATTATGGTATAGTGAAAACCATATATTCGTTACTTGTAGGAGACAGCTTGTCTGATTAAATGTGAAGCTTAACTGAAAGGTTTAGAAGGTAAAGCAACAGAAGAAGGAAGAACTTGGTAGCGAACAGATGCATAATGAATTGGTTCATTCAGTGCTTTTCTTGTGTTTTTTTTTCACCTGCTCGTTATGTACAATTTGACATCCTGAGAATTTACTTAATTGTTGAAAAAAACTCTCCAAGTAATAGTCCAGTGTCTGCATAACACGGACATTTGTGGCAAACTCCTAGTATTTTTGCCATATAGAATGCTGATAACTTACCATGTAAAAGCTTTTAAATAACTGTAAGTAAAAAAGATTATTGAACAGCAACAAAAAAAAGTGATTTAATATGCCAAAAAAAAAATAAATCTTTAAGTTACCCATTTACTGAAGCATGCCATGCACACAAGCTCTTGTTTTCCTTCCAAGCAGTCATTTCTTATATTTCACTAGTATTTTTTGTGCTCTCCTATTTATTGTGTAAACTGGAGAGGTTTACAGCTGAATCATATGTGAAAGTTTTTCTGGCTTTTAATTTTATCTCTTTTTCACTTTCAGAAACAACCATGAACACAGAATAGTTTTCCTCTGATTACTAAAATAATTAGAATGCAATATTTAGCTGCCTCTACTGGAAAGAAAGTCTAGGAAGCCTAAAAAATTCTTTCAAGATTAAACAAAAAATAAATTTACTAACATGTATTAGCAAATCAGCTACTCAGGGTGTTTCCGGGCATAAAATGCAATCATGGTACACAAAACTCAGGGAGAAGAAATGTTGCATGGATTCATTTTTCGTTCCTTACCTGCCAAATCTGCCAAAGTCAGCTTTTAATGTTTCCCACCAACTCTGAAGGCAGCTGGTTATTGCTCTCTCAGGTAACTGTTCCCAGTGTGCCTGGGGCAGTTGCTGGAAGAAAATTCTCATCCTGTAACTCCTGGCAAACTGAGCAGGCATGCAGGTGGGGGCACTGCATCAGCACCCAACAGAGTTTGCAGACCTGCCAGCTACTGCTGAACAGAAAACAAAAAAATGAGTATTCTTGTATCAGAGAGGAAACTTGTTGCCAGATTTAAGCCTCGAGGGTTTAAATTAAACTTGGCTACACTTGGTGAACCTTTTGTCACAAGAATCAGTTTCATACCCCTACTGCATCATCTTCTGTATTCAGAAATGACCTAGTTTCCCTGCAGTTCATGCCATAAACAGAATGTTGCACACAGGTGTTTACCGTTGTTGTCACCAGTAGGTCCTGAAGGACCACTGCCTGACACTGTCATGATCCGTAAAAGCTAGTGGATGGTCTGTTACCTGCATTGCCAAGAGGAACTGCTAGCATGTAGGGAAGCCAACAGGAAGGGAGTTTTCCCACACTGGTGACGGGGGAGGAGTGAAATGAAAAAGACTTGTTTCCTCTGTTGCTTTTGGAGAAAGTGTGGAAGCAACACTTTTTCTTGGAGTTCCTGAGGACAAGAACTATTTCCAAGGAACAGAGATGTTTTGAGGAAGTCATTAATGTAAAAACCTGACTGGCTTGTATTACAGCTTAATGTGGTAAAACTATGCAAACAGCCTAGGGAAGCAGAACCTCTGGTCAGAGGTCCATCTACTACTTCACTTTTACTCGTTGCTTAAAAGCTTGCAGAAATTTTGCTGTTGGCTTCTGTACAGACAGAATTTGCCCTTTGACTCTTTCACAACTAATGAGTTGTAGTCCTAAATAATTTTGTTCTGACTCTAAAAATTTATGGTGGTCAGCAGCAGTGTTTTTAATATATTGAGCGTTACTGGATTGCAGTGTAGATCATTATAGACATACATATTTAGCACTGCCTAAAAGACATTGTAGGCAGGTAGCAAAGTCTATCAGTGGGGTTGGGTTTTTTTGGTGATTTTAACTAGCTTTGTGGTTGGACAGCAGCTATTTATAACTTCACAGTTATGTCTGCCTTAAGCCCAAGAAATCCAGTATAATGGGTAAAAGAATATTATTGAGAGAAAGGTGCTTGTTTGAGTAAGATTTGAAGGCTCAAAGGGAGAAAAACAGTCCTCCCAGGGCTCTGTTTTGCTATGAAGTACTTTGTGTATAATCTTATCCTAGTTATATTTTTCTACCTTACAGTGATACAGGATTAAAAAAGGACCTTTTCAGAGTGGTGGTGTTTCTAAAATACCTAAGGGCTTTCGCTCTGTCTGAAAAAACGATCTCTTGCAAACTGTCCAGACAAAGTCTATATTTGTATGGATGAATGTCTGGCTGGGAGATCATCTGTGGTGACTCAGTGCATATGCTGATATGTTACTATTGACAAAAATGGAAATTCTGGCACACACCAAATATTTCTTTTGGGGACCCTGTTAGGAGCTGCTTTGGGTGATCGGGCTCTGTAAGCAGAAATGATATTTACAGTTCTCATGGCAGTATTCCAGCACTGGTTCTAGGTGGAAACCAGGCTTCTATGAAAGATTTCACTTTTGCTGTATAGTTTATTCCAAGAAATCTTCACTTCTGTTGCTGTTTGAAAATACAGCTGGTACTCACGGCAGATACTAGGGTCTCTGATATGTAGCAGAACTGTCTTACTAGTTATGTTGGTCTTACGGGCACGTGTATTGCCTGAAAAGCATAAAGGCAAAGATAATTTCCTCAGTAACAAAATGCTATGTTTCTCCAAAGTCGATGTTAATAGCTTTTCAGTTGGTTTCATGAGGCAAATGGGACTCACAGATACTTTACTTTTCTGCTTTTGTACTTTTGCATGTTTAGAAAGATGTGTTATGCAAGTTACAGAGCAGAGTTTGGATTTCTTTGTTTTCTTTAATCCTTCACCTCTCCCCCTCCTTTTAGTCCTTTCATAAGTGTGATATTTATCCAATATTCTTGAAATTACTTCCTGAGTGGCTCAAAGCTCCCTTGTCCTCCTGGTTTCTAAGAACCCCCTCCTCCCAGTCCTTCTCAGCTTTGAACTCTGCTTGAGAGCCAGCTTTGTGCAACAAAATAAAATCCCTTTCTAACTACACACAGACACAAAATGTTGTCACAAAAGAAAACAACATGCCACATGTGTGAAATCAAGTGTGAAAGCAAGAAAATCTGTTACTGCCTAGCCCCTTGGCCAGTTTAGGGCATGATGTGCTTATCTGTAGAGTGCCTTGCCCATGTATGGCAAGAGATCAGGTCAGATAAATAAATAATAGTCCAAACTCTTGAGTTCTTTACTCTGGCAGTAAATTAAAGTAAATGCGAGTTTGCTTATGTAAAAAGTTAAATGAATATGTCAGAGGAATAATAAGATGATGGGAAATACTTCATCCAAATAGGCTAGTACTGAAGAACTGTAGAAGGTCGATGCCAAACCCTGGATCAAACTGAACGCCCACGGCCATGGCTGACACCAGAGGAGGGTGTGGAGTACAGAGAGAGCCAAAAGTGAACTGGGACTTTTCCCTCTAGCCAAAGGACTGTATTTTGCATATATGCTTTTATACATGAAATCACGCAGGAGGTAATGAAACTTCTACTAGCTTATTATCATTTCTCAGAAGTCTTTTGATGGGCTCAGTTGTAAGGGATAGTCTGCCGATAGCAAGAAGATTTCCCAGCCACATGAGGAGGGTATTGGTAGCATGATATCTTTGAAGGTCTCCCAGTGACAGAGCCTCCGGGGTGGGGGCTGATGTAAGGTGAGGTGGCAAAATAGGAAAACTTGGGGAAAATTATGTCAAATCTGTTGGGAATCTCTGGCTGTATCTGTATGTCTAAAAATGTCCTTAACACTGACCTCAGCTGTTGTAGAATGGCCAGTGTCTGTGCTAGTAAATTTGTCTCTTTCCAGCTACTGTGGCTGTATCTGAGCTGTTTAACCGTTGGCTATGGTCTAAGGGTTGTTTCAACTGCTTCATCCTTCCTGGTAGCTGCTCAGTCACAGTGCTGGCTGGGATGGACCAATTTAGCAACAAGAAACTTCCCAGCAGTTTGCTAGTATACCTTCTATTACTTCAGGACTCTTCCATGCAGTAATTTACGGATCTGTATGTAATTTGTGAACATTTATAGATATATTGAATCATGCAGTCTGTAATTTAGGTAGATGTCATCCATGTGTCCCAGGTAGCTTCATTTTTGGTTGGCTACATCTTCCCTTCTTCTGATGCAGGTCAGTTTTAGAAAGACAGACAAATGAGGCAGCCGTGGCACACAGAAAAGAGTTTGCCTATTTCACAGATTGATGCTTTAGAAGAAAAATGTGAGGATTTTGCATAGTTTGGGGTTGGTTGTTTTTTTAATGTTCAGTTTTCATGCAGAGCCAAGTAAAGTACTGGTGCATGCTAGGGGAAATTGTCTTGCTCCTGAAAATCTCTGTTGCAGGAATGTACTTTGTTAATAATTGGTGTGATCCGGTATAGCAAAAAGCACTGGGATTTGTGCCTGAGTCTAACTTGTGCAGGTGCTCAACTGTATTTTATGTGTCTCCTTACACTTTAAATCAATGTCCTGTTTCCTGGATGAAGAAAGGAGGTTCCTCTCTGCTAAGGTAATCTAGATAGTTGTTATTGATTACTAAGCAAGGAAGGTGAGGTGAGAGGGGAAGTTTCAAAAGCAGGAGAGAAAAATCTGAGAGAGCAAAAAGACAGGGCTGAGAGTATAAAATGGGAAAAGGAGAGAAAAATCTCACTTTGATGTTTATCGATCTGGATGTGAAAATAAAAGTAAGAGAATAGAGTAGTAAGGAAGAAACCAATAGATTAACAAAGCCATCTCTCATTTTACACAAACATAAAAATCTGAAGAAGCTATAAAAGGGGTTGGAAAGGAGGGTATAGAGCAACCTGGAAGCACGTGACCTTGAGAATCAAAAGGCTAAGAAACAAGACTTCTGAAGACAAATTACGTTGGAAGCAGATGTGTAGAGTTCTTCGCAAGCCATATAGGTTGTCCAGTGGCTGGTGAGGATAGTGTTAACTCTTCCAGGAGGAGAGGGGAAGCCACAGCTGCATGCCCTCAGCAAAAGGATTGTCAGGCACCTGTCAGTGAAGGAAGTGAGGTGGGGCCTAGCCTCACTGAGTTATGGTTTTCTCCCAAGGCATTATAGCAGGAGCGTGTGTACTGTCATTCACATAGGCTTTTATTATATGGAAAAAGGAAAGTGGTGCTAGAGAAAAGCTTGTTGTGCAGGTGGTTTGTGGATGAAATTTGCTTTCACAGGTATATTCTTTAGTTCCTTTTGCTTAGGCGTAGACTGTGGCAAATTAAATCCCTTTTGCTAAATGTACATTTTTTGCTGAGTAATAACTGTTCTTTTTTTTTTTCTCTGTGGTGACTGCATAGATTTTAGAAAAAACATTTGTCTATCCAACCAAAGCCTAAGTTGTTACGTTTTAGTTCAGTGTGATGGCAAAATGACTATCCATTTCTTCTTATCCAACACATAGAATGGTTAAAAATATCTTCTTCTTTGTCATGCAAATATAACTGTCCTAACTGCTCTTAGTATAAGGCAAACTGATTAGTGGAGACTAATCAAGCAAAGCCTTATGTATCTAAACTGCAGTTCATTTTGGGTGCATGGTCCATCAAGCATTCTTCTCTCAGTATCCTTGAAGCCAACACCTTTTCAAGAGGCTGCAGTAACACAAAGGCCTTGTGTACATAAGAAAAGTGTAGTGTTTAAATTAAGTATGTTTAGAGATCTGTTTAGTTAAACAAGGCATTGCCTTCTTTAGACATTCTTGCTGCAGTTTAAGAGCACCTTATGCTAATGTTTCAGAGTTAAGTCAACATAAACCATTCTTAAAGCAAAAACTCCAGCGAACTTGGTGTGTAAACAGCATTAATTAGCCAAATCAGTTGCTAAAACAACCTACTCAGATTCAATTGAAATTTCTTATATGAAGTTTCTACTCCTTAGTGGTTTATTGTAGATACAGAAGAAAATTATAGGTTAAATAGGGTTGCTGATTTTACCTTGGTAGTACAAGTAAGAGATTAGGTATGAAAAAAAGGTTGCTAGCCCAGCTCTCCCTTATCTGTCAGTGGTACCAAAACTGAATCACTTTTGTGAGTTTACGTCTAGAGGGGCTCTGTGTAGGATGATGGGAAGACAAATAATTTTAAAAGTTGACAGGAATGATGATAGTAAACTTGTTATAATGTAATAGCTTCAGCTGAGGGGTGAAGAAATATTTAATAAAATTTTATTTTAGTTTGTTTGGTATGGAAATTTATTCATAGAATCACAGAATGGTTTGGGTTGGAAGGGACCTTAAAGCTCATCTGGTTCCAGCTCCCCTGCCACAGGCAGGGACACTTTCCTCCAGAGCGGATTGCTCAAAACTCCATCCAACCTGACCTTGAACGGTTCCAGGGATGGAGCAGCCACAGTTTCTTGGGGCAACCTATGCTAGTGGCTCACCACCCTCACAATACATAACTTCTTTCTAATATCTAATCTAAATCTCCCCTCTTTCAGTACAAAGCCATTACCCTTTGTCCTATCATTACATGCCCATGTAAAAAGTTCCTCTCCACACTTCTTGTAGGCCCCTTTTAGGTATAGGAAGGCTTCTCTAAGGTCTCCCCTGAGCCTTTTCTTCTTCAGGTTGGACAAGCCCAACTCTCTCAGCCTGTCTTCATAAGAGAAGTGCTTCAGCCCTCTCAACATCTTCATGACTCTTCTCTGGACTCACTCTGTCCCTCTTGTGTTGAGGTCCCAGGACTGGACCAGGTGGGGCCTCACGAGAGTGGAATAGAGGGGTAGAATCACCCCTGTCAGCCTGCTGGCCACACTCCTTTTGATGCAGCCCCAGATACGGTTGGCTTTCTGGGCTGCAAGTGCACAGTGCCAGGTCGTGTTGGGCTTCTTGTCAACCAACCAATTTGGAGTATTGTGTGCAGTTCTGGTGTCCTCAACATAAAAAGGACATGGAACTGTTGGAATGAGTCTAAAGGAGGGCCACGAGGATGATCAGGGGACTGGAGCACCTCCCGTATGAGGACAGGCTGAGAAAGTTGGGGCTGTTGCGCCTGGAGAAGAGAAGGCTGTGTGGAGACCTCAGAGCAGCCTTCCAGTATCTGAAGGGGGCTTTTAAGGATGCTGGGGATGGACTCTTCATTATGGACTGTAGTGATAGGACAAGGGGTAATGGGTTCAAACTTAAACAGGGGAAGTTCAGGCTCTATACAAGGAAGAGGTTCTTTACTGTAAGGGTGGTGAGGCACTGGAATGGGTTTCCCAGGGAAGTTGTGAATGCTCCATCCCTGGCAGTGTTCAAGGCCAGGCTGGACAGAGCCTTGGGTGACATGGTTTAGTGTGAGGTGTCCCTGCCCATGGCAGGGGTTTGGAACTAGGTGATCTTAAGGTCCTTTCCAACCTTAACTATTCTATGATTCTGTGCTGCTGTGAGTGGATTTCTTTATATCTATTTTCTGCAAGCATTTAGTTTTATGACTTTTTTCAATTTCAGAAAATATAAGCAATTAAATGCATATTGAGGATCCATTGGTGTGATTTGTGAGATACAGTTTGACAGTATACCTGCCTATCACTTATCACAAACAGAATTTTTTCAAGGGTAAGCCAAGAGTCTGACTGAATGCTACCATTGAGGTGACTTGATTTGGCAGAGAAGAGAACAGGCTAACGCAGATAGTAGTTCTACTGAAATTTAAATTAGTGTGGTTTTAGATGGAATTAAAGGCCACTTTATAAAGACTGCTTCTCAAAATGGGGATATTTTGAAAGCATGCTTACTAAACACTCATCTGAGCTTCTGTCCAGGTGTCTGATTTCTATCAGCAGTGTTTCCATGTTTGGTCTAAGAGAAACCCAAATAAGGTGGGAGTGTATGAAGTGCTAACAAGGCTGAACTGGTTATACAAATTCAAAAAAAGATTTCAAAAAGCAGCTGAAATATTTAATTATGAAAGCATCTCACATAATGAAAACTGTATGCATGTGAGTTTAATTCAGTCTGTTAGTCGGTAGATATTAGAAGCATGTCTAATTCTTTACGTTACATGGGAGCTCTCAGTAAGCCACTCAGTTTTTACAGGGAAGACTTTTTTGTCAAATGCTATTTGATCCAGGTTAGCTGAAAAAACAGAAGTCTTTTTGCTGTGAGTAAGGGCCTGGTGAGATAAGATGTTTCAAAAATTCCTGTTCCTAACCACTTTAAATGTAGTCCTTTGTTGTGTATTTGCTAAAACAGAAACGTAATAGCTTGCTCTTGTGACAGCTTGAATTATTCTCCCACTTGCTCTACAGAGGTAGTCAAATCATCTGAGTAGCTAAGATGGGCCTGTTGAATAGAAGTGATTGGTATGGTCCAATTCCTCTGACTTTCTAAGCATGTTATCAATAAAGTTAAGCATTTTTTTGTCTTCTGGGCACTTAGCTTAAGTCAATAAATAGAGCTTCTGTTGACATCTTTGGCCAATTCCATTGGATATTCTTGTAACAAGGTATTTGCAGGATCAGAATTTATCTCAGTACATTAGTTGGATGTGCAGTGTATGGCTGAAATAGAGATTACATGTCCCTCTCTGCATTATACTTCTGAGATCAAGCTTGAAGTCATCCTGGTTTCAGAACGTCTGGTTGACAGCTTGTGAAATAAACTTCTGCAGCTAGTGGAACTATAAAACAAATACTTATGTGGCCAAATTTTTAATTTGTGCTTTGTAGTTGTACACAGAGATCACTCTTTCTTATATTTAGAGGATAAAAATACAGTGAATTTATTTTAATATGTGCAAATTTCACCCTTGCAGTCTTTTTGTTTTGTTTGTGGTTTTTGTTTGTTTGTTTTAATAACCTGAAACTGAGGTGATTTGCAGTGTCAGGTGCTATGTGCTGTAAATAACTTTCTAGGTAGATCAGTGACTGATTTATAAAATATAGAATGCAGTACTTTGAACAAAGTAGACAAAATTGCTATTCTTAAATGGATTGGAAGGTAACTACCAAACTAAAATATGAAGCTACACATGGTGGGAAAATTGTATGTACTTATGCTTCAAATTTCACTGAGGGTCCATTTCAGAAGAACTGGTCTTAAATTCTTCTGAATTCTTTTCTTGTATGATACCCTGATTAGGTATTCACTGAGGGATAAACTTGAAAGGATTACTGGTGAACAGGCTGTGGCTGAATTTTTTCTCTGGGACCCACATGATGTATTTTGGCACTGAGAATCCACACGCGTGATTTCTAAGAATATTTTTCAGATTTAGGAATTGACGATCAGCTGCATTAGTGGTTTCATGTGTCTAAGAAGAAAAATTGTTAATAATTTAAAGTCAAGAAAATAAATGTATTTTACCTTTTGGTGAATTTGGATGAATGTATTCTGTGTATTGTGTTTTGTTTTTCTTCACATAAAATAGTCTCAAATACCAGCTGGTAGAGAAGTTGCCAGTTGCTCTTTGCAGAACAGATGATTTTTCACAGCAGTTACTTGATTCGTTCCAGAGCTGTCACTTTTCAGGGAACAGATTACATCAAACATTCCTAAAAGTAAGGATTTTCCTCTTGACCCTGATCAACACTGAGTTTGAAATGGTGGAAACTTGTGGAGTTTGTTGTCCGCTGTGGAAGAGATTCTGATTTCCACTCCCTTTTATCGCTCATGATGCTGTTTGGGTTCCTTTCTGTTCCCTAAAATGCATGGTTAAATCCCAAGACATGGTGAGTTTACCTTGTGCTTGAAACTCTCATTTCTCTTATTTTTTTCCCGGTGCTTCTCTGGACCGCAGCTGCTGTCTCCGTCACTGCTTTACGCATTAATTGCTGGGCAGCCCCAGTGCCACCACGGCAGTTGTCTTTGAGGGAGCGCCTCCACTCCTTGCTATGCATGCCTTCCTCCTCTTGACGCTAATGGGACTTAATCACTCCTGTCAAAGGGGAAATAAACCACAGAGCCTGGGCCATCACTTCGGGAGTGTACCTGATTGGCATGAGATTTTGTAGCTCGTTTTGTGAATTCCTTGAGGTGATGGTTTTCTGATTTGTTTAGTTTTGTTTGATCTCGCTATCCTTCCCCCCGTATTTTTCCCTGTTGGTTATTTTGTTTATTTTAATTCTGTTATTTCTGGAACAGTAAAGGATGCTTTGTTGCTTTAAGGTGCTAGAGATTATACCTAGCTTTCCTGATTTTAGTGTTACCTCTTCTTTAAGCGTTTGTCCTTTTGTCAGTTATGCTTATTCTATTTGCCTTTCAACTCTTTCTTTTCAGGGATTTACAATAATGTTGAATTAAGGATTCTCACAGTAGATGGTAATGGAAAAATACTGTTGAGTAAGTTTGTTTAAGAGTGCTGATTAAGTAAATATTTCTAAGTATATTGCCTTAAGGCAATGTTTAAAGAGGCTTTATTTTCCTTCTTGTAGTAGAAAATGTAGTTTTAATGAACTTGGGTTTTATTTGTCAAGCACTACCCTACTTGATATTCTTAAGAAATGTAGTGATACCCTCATTGTTCTTAATAAGATGGATTAATAAATTGTAAGAAGATTAAGCATTTTAGCCTCTGGCCTTTGCACTTAATTTCAGAATACCCTTCTGGAGCCAAAAAAGTGATACGCCAGTGTCTCATGCTCTGCTTTGAACTACTGCAGTACTGGAAATAGTTTCCAGGTAAACTGAATGATTCTCACCTACAAGAGTGTGTCATTTGAAAAATCTGTCTTTTGTTACTGGGAGAATGATTTTTCCCTGCAGTTTGGCATATCATTAACTTAGTGGGTAGGTTAAATCATTCTCTTAATTCAAGTGATTGAAGTTTTGCCAATTAAGACTTTGCGATATCATAATTTACAAGAGAACTTACTTTTCATCCAAGGACCTTAAAACATCCTCTAAATGTTAATTAGGCTGTGCAGTGTTTCTTTGACACATACACCCCATTTTTCAGAAATATAAACTAGCACTCAGATGTCAAATGATGCTTTTGAGGCTAATAAAAATTACTCTCGAATCTTAAGCCCTGCTTGAACTTTGAGGTAATGCTACCATTCAGACCCCTTTTCATAAATCTTAACAACTGAAGAATATGTAATTTTCATCATCTTCTAGCTTCATTGTGACTCCCAACATTGTGCTTTTAGGACAAATTGACTGTGATTTTGTGTGTTCTTTTTGTTTCAAAGTATCTAAATAGTGCAAGGGCTCTGCTGTGGTACTCTAAAGTGATGGCTTTTATAGCACGAGATGAAAAGTATACGTTGGTACACTTTGCACGGCCTGTGGCATGTCTGGAGAGGGTAGGTGACCCCCTTGGGAGCTGAGCTGGTGGGATCTAAATACTTACAGTTTTGTTGGGAAATAGTCTCTGGAGTGAAACACATTTAAGATCATACTTCAGTTTTGTCTGGAAAATAGCAAGCTAGAACAATTTGAAGCAGCGTGAGGGTATGAACTTACAGTTAGGGAGTACAGACAATCACATGTTCTGCTCAAATTTGTTTGCTCTGGTCCCTTTTTTATTTAGCAGTGTATGCCCAGGAAGTCCATGCAGTGCTATTTTTTAAATGCCTCTGAACCCACTGGGGTAACTGATAAAACTTTTGACAGGGCCTTAGGACAAACTTGTTTAATGTACAGAGCTAATGTTTGGCTTAATTCAATTACTTTTATTCTGTTTCTGCAATAGCTTTTACACAAAGTTTAGTATAGTTTTTTGTTTTAAGCCCACATCTTGATTCTCAATTTGTGTTCTGAAATTAACTGTGCTTTTTTTAAACCAGATTTTTTTTAAGCTTGTAATTGGTCTTTTACTCCTTAGGTAATTAGTCTAAGAATCTACAGAGAAGATTCTGTCCCATGTCCAATGTGGAACTTTTGTTGCCAAAATGACTAATTACCATCAAAAGTTATTTCAGGGGACTGTGCAGTTTTTGACAGATTAAGACATAATTTTGGCAAGCACCTTTAGGTATTCAGGTTGCTGAGTAGTATCTGTAATTATTAAGTCACATACTTATGATGCAGAAAAAAAAATGAGAAAAGTGCATGAAGCAATTGATTTGTCTCCTCTGTTTCAGTTCACTGTTAGGTTAACATTTCAAATCCTAGAAATATTATCTAAATAGAGGAAGCAGGGGTGACTATGGTATCTTACAATGTGCGGAGTTCTTTAATAGGTACTTCATGCAGCTCTATTTTTTTCTCTCAAAAACATTATTTTGGGGGATTTTTTTTCTTTTTCTTTCTATTTTTTTCTTTCTTTCTTTCTTTTTTTTTTTTTTTTTTAATCACCTGCTCCTGTGTGTATAATCTTGTGGTTTTGGAACTGCTCACATGACACGCTTGCTCGGTGCATGGAAGGTCAGTTACATTTCAACTACTTCTTGTGCCTTCACTGAACAGTGTAATTATTCTGCAACAAAGAAGAAAGTTGTGTATCCATTTTTTGTATTGCATCTGAAAAATACTGGGAAGGAAATGTGCTAAAGCATTAGAAATGCTTAAGATAACATTTATCTCCCTTAAGGTTATCCCTTAAGATAACATTTATCTCCCTTAAGGTTAGCCTTCCAAAAGACAGGTGTTCAGTTGAAGCTGGTCATGTCTTATCCTGCTATCATGAGTTAAAAGAGAGAGGTGACATTATCAGTCACTACATCTGCCTATTTCAGATGGCTGTGTTAGACAGGGTACATGGCCTTGGCCTGAGATGCCTGTTTTTCTGTTTCTTCTTGCTGGAAAAGGTGAGTGTAGATGCCTAGGATCAAATGAGATGCACTTGGGATACTGTTGAGTTCAGAGGAATTATCTAAACTTCCCAGATAAGTGATCAGGTATTCTATTTCATTAAAACTGTCTTTACAAATGCCTGTTTACCATGTCAGTTCACATAGTTGGTGTTTTATTTAACACTACACAAACAGATGCAGTTCTTCTGAGTCTTCCTTGTAAAGGACAGCCTGTTGGAAGCACAATTTCTTCACCACTGCAAGCTTGGTGACCCTTTTTTCTGGTTTTTGCTTTTCCCTGGTTTTGTGTGTTTGGTAGGTCATGACTGATCACATCGAGGAGTGGGTTACAAGAAATAAAAATCATATTGAGGCACCCTTTCGAAAGGGTCTGTAAAATGTCCATTTTGAGAGTCAGGACCTTCACCAATGCCTGAGATTAGTACTTTGTTTTAGAACAGGTACTTTGAAGTTTGTCCAGTTACTGGGATCCCCACAAACAGAGAGACTTTCAAATAGAGCTACCAAGGCATGCCTGAAGGTGTTTTCTTTCTCTACTCCCCTTTCAGTCACTGAGCAGACCTCTAGCATTAGACCTAGAGACTTTTAAAAGATGTTCTTAACTCTGTAGAGGGAAGGACTGGCTCATGCGCTCTGCAGTCACATTCAGTTATGAAAAATAAATGTATTGCTTTTTAAAAGTAAGTAAAGCTGTTAAAAGAAAGTGTTACAAATTTATTCCTCAATAAGTCTCCTTTGTGCTATGTATTTCCTCTGGATCTGTCACTAACTTTTATCCTTTTAACAGAAGTAAACATGGTATGGCAGGAGCTCCTCTCCTTTCTTCCAAAGAAAGGATAGCTGAAAAACAAGAACTCAGTTTCATTAAAATGGTCAGTGTTTTATGCCAAAGAACAGGAAAACCAAGACTTTCGAAAAAAATAATTCTACTGCTTCATCCTGAAAAGCAAATGGGAAGGAAAGGGCAATTTTAAACAGTTTATAGATAGCCTTTTGTAGTCTGTAAGGTGTTTGGGGATGTGGTTGGTGATGTGGGACTGACTGTGGGGTAGTCCTTTATTTAGTGCAGTGGAAGTGGCAGATTATATAAATTAATATGGTAGTCCCAAAAACTGTCTTACTAAACCATAGAAAGCAAGTATGAGGTAAAACTGTATATTCTTTTTTGTTTGGTGGGTGCTCAGGTTTTGTACATAGAGACAATAATGATAAGTTTTTCAAAAAAGGCTTCCTCAATGTATGTATGAAGATTTTAGATAACTTTGGGATTATTTTTTTTCCCGTGAACTTTGCTTATCTATATTGTCATTGTGTATATCCTGGAAGTTAAGTTTTTCATCCACACTTAGTGCTGTTTCTGTGTAACAGCTAGTAATTACTGGTTTTTTCTTATTTAAAATTCGTTTTGGATTCAAGAAAGATGCTTAATATGATAACTAACCAAATATGTGAGAATGTAGGTATTTTCAAATCATTCAAGAATCTTAGTGTTTGCTTCCAGAGGTCCAGAATAGAGTGCATGGAAGTACAAAGCTGAGTTATGCCTTTTATATAGAAAAAAACCAAAAAAAAGTTTGCACAGAACAAATGTTAGGATATAACGGATGTTGAGGGAAGCCTACATGCCGATTTCAGTTCTGGTCTGGCTTTGCATGTTACTGCTTTCAGTCTTCTCTGGGCATTCATAGCCACATGTCTGTCTTTCTGTCTGTGTGTTCATCCATCCACTACTTACTTGGAAAGCAGGAATCACTTTGAGCAGCAAAGAGAAATCTGTAATCTCTGAGCGAATCTACACTCACCAGCCATACTTTATAGTTAGCATTTAGAAGAGAGCAAGCCAAGGACAGGAATTACGCAGGAATTATTACATTGTCATTTGTAGTTCAAGTAAGTGGCAAATATTTGTGAGTTTGCATACAAAGTACCTATAACGAAGTAAGTATGAACGAATCCACTCCATTTCCTCATCTTTTTTGTTTAAAATTTCTCATTGATAAAATATTAATTGCTGTATTTCCAGGCTAGGTACACAAGTTGTATGGGCAAAAAACATTTCTGACCTTGGATTTGCTTCTTTTTATTATTATAATTGTTAGGAAGTGATGCTGAGCAATTCTCAGCTGTTGCAGTCATGTTGCAATGAAAGCTCCCATGAACCTGCCAATAAAGCTGTCATTTAGTTATAGTGTTAACGCACGTCTGCTGGATAGTGGACTGAACTGCACAAACACGCTTCCTGATAGTGTTGAATAGTAATGTCTGCTGATCATGTCAGTTTCTAGACTGGATTTCAACTACTGATTTCAGAAGAAACTTGGGGTTTGCTGCTGAAGAGGTGTCCCTTGCACTGTCAAATGCCCTAGTCTGTGTTACGGTGTTTGTATATTTTGGCTTTTCTGCCTTACTGTAGACTTAAACAATGAGGATTACGATCCTCAAGTGCAAATTCCTGCAAATGCACTGTCTATAATTTTATAATTGGAGCAGATTACTACACCTGTATGTAGACTACATATTGTGTTTTGTAATTTAAGATTCCTTTGATGTTTAGGGGAGAGTGGGATAGAAAAAAGCTATTATGAAAGTTCTGTGATAAGATTAGAAGTCTTTGAAATTTAGAGGAGAAAAGGCTCTAGACATGGAAAAAACACCTTTTTTGTATTCCCATCCAACTATAATTCAGATTTAGTTGAGTTTATACAGTTCATATTTCCTGTTGCTTTCTTATTTTTCTCAGGAAAATGGGTGTAAACCTGCCAAATCAATGCCTGAATATGGCTGTGCCAGGGAGAGGATCCCAGGCTGCCACCGAAGCATTAGACTGCGTTGTTCTGGGAGCTGATAGAGCAAATAGAGCAATATGAATTAGAGGAAAGCAAATTAGTGAAGTCCTGCCTCCTATCCTTAACTGCATCCCCGCAGCCTCTTAAAAGATCTCTTGGGAGAAAAAGTTCTCACAATTCCTGGGAAACTTGGAGAGGCAGACAGCCTGCCAGGCTTACTCTGTAAAACCGTAGTCTCAGCAGCCTTTCTCCCTCCTTTGGGGGCACAAATATGTGGCAAGGATCCCACCACCATGGTGGGAGAAAAGAGGGGGATAAGTTGGGCCAGGGTTCCCTTGACTGCTGCTGAAGTTAGCACTTAGCTCCAGGGGCCATTTCCTCTATTGCCAATTAATGTCCTGCATCTCATCTAACAAAGTCTGTGCTATATTTCAGGCTGCAAACCCTGATGATGGTCCTTGTTGCTGTTCGTATTAGACAATGACTTTTCACTTTTTTAAGCAAAAGCTAGGAAATCACTTTAAAATAGCTTTTACCTGTTTTGTATCAGTGGGTAGTGGAAGTGTATTATGCTACAATCCTCAATGAATTAGCAAAATATTTTGTCTTTAAAAACAGTTCTATTACAGAAAGGGTTTAAAGTGGCTGTATATCAGTTATTTCTGAATTTAGGTTCTTTTAATAACTAATGTAGAAAAATCTTTTCCCCGTCATAGTACATCATAATACAAGGCCCAAAATAAGAATCACAGTGCAGTATTTTATTTCGTGGGAAAATTTACATTTCTTTTAAGGTATTAACTTGTGTGAAATATCATAGGAGAAACTGAAGAGCTTCAGCTCCTCCAAGGGGTTTATTTCAGATGTATACCACAAAGGAAGTTTAAGTAAAAGGTAAAAGGGAAACTAAATATAATCATGAATGCTGCTGCATTTGCAAAACAACTTAGTGTTATATCTGTTTCTTGAATTCATTAATTAAGATCTGTTGGCAGACCTTATACAGAAAACCATATGAGTTTTACTTGTGGAAGTCTTACATTTTATAGCTATGAAACTTCTAACAATAGCTAGATACTTACCACTTTCACAGAAAATTGTCTTAATGAATTATGCTATCTCTTTCTCTTCAGAAGGAGTAGTTTTTAAGCTCAATTTTATTTAAGTGAAAGGTCATCTTAGCATACAGTTCAAATTAGTTTTTCTTCCAAACCAAATACCATTAAATTTTAGTACTGCCAGGTATTCCTGTCCTTGTTATTGTGCGGAAAGACATGATGTGACTATTTGGCTGTTAGCTTATCTGATATCATCTTTTTTATTAAAGAGCAGAATGCACATTGCCAAATTTCTGTTATCTAGTTTCCCAACTGCAGTACAGTGTCAGGTTCTGCCAAACTGGCTTACGTTTTGCAAGCACTCACCATTGACTTTAGTTACCTTTTCCTGATAGTCTGCATCCTGCCACTTAGCTGTAAATGTTGCACACTCTTCTTCATTCATGCTTCCTACTAAGTTATTTTTATTGAAATTTTGCACAGAAGTGCATAAGTGTGCAGGACAAAAATTATGAAATTCATTCTAGACATGGGTACTGTTGAAAAGACTTTAATGAGAAAAAAGAGGAATACTGTCCTTGATGCTTGTACACCGTCTAGCAAGTGGAAAAATGGAAAAAGATGCAGAAGAAATGTCAGGATCTAGAAGATTTAAAAAAACTATTGTAATGTCTTAAAGTGTAATCAATGTGCACTAGTTTTTTTCCAGTTGTATTTGCATAATGATCTTAAATTTAGCTTTCATGTTTTACATGCAGGTGTTGATTTTTCAGATGCAATCTGACCCTTTCTAATTTAATTAAAAGGAAAGGACAGAAATAATAGAAATGGAACAGAACTCAGTATATGAAGTGCCAAAAATTGTTACCATTTAACTGGTTACAGGGTATGCTTCTTGTAAGTATCTAATGGGGTGATCTGTTGACAGATTAACCTGTAGTGTGAAATACACCATCAGACCATATTCTTGCTATTTCTGAGCAAAATTTTACTACACATTTCCAACAGATTTTTGCTTTTCAACACATTTTATTGCAAGTAAAATCTTGCCATATATCCTTGCGAAAGACTTTATGTAAGATTAGGGAAAATGTTACTTTTTTCCCAATGAAACTGAAAGACAATTTTTAAACTCCTTCCATAGCAGGGAAGAAAAACTCCATGAACTCAGAATTAAAAATAAAATTAAAAAAATAAGCAATCTACCTTTTCATTATTCTTAAGGATGTCCAAGCCATAAAATTGACTAGCATAATGTACCTACATTCAATAACAGCATCCTGTTAACTGTAAGAAGCAAGGAGTGTTAGATGCAAGTGTTGAGGAAGATGTGTACAGAGCTGTGTAGTACAGAACCCAAGCTACCTTGTCTTCTAGACAAATCAGAGAGAAGCTTAGGTGCTTTATCTTTTTCTTGCTGAGTGCTGACATGGTATTTCTCCTTTGTTGTAATATTTCTCTGCTGAAGATGAGGGTGCTTCTGGGAGTTGCCTTTTCAGTAAATACCTTTTTCAGTGGTGTGTTATTAATATCATTTGTACAGTGCTCCATGTTAAATTTCACCTCATTGAGTATCATAATACAGAATTACTTCAGAAATTTAGTTCTGCCCCAGTGAAAAATACCATAGATGCCATTCCTGAAAGCTGTTTTTGCTTCACTGACAGATTACTTTGCTAGATCAAATAGGTTGACAGGAAAAACACAAGTGAGCAGATCAGAATTGTTCATTTGTCCATCATATGTAGCCAAGAGATTTATGCTTTTCAGATAACTTTGCCACAAGTCAAATCTTGTAGTGTGTCTTTTTTGTGATTACCATGAACTCAAGGATCATGAGATTACTGTGAATCTTTACTGGCATTTCCTGTGCCATTCAGAAAAATGCTGCGTGTTTCTGTCAAGACATCTGAACCAGCTGAAACCAGGTGCTAAGAATTTGCCCTGTCTTTTCAATTTAGGATTTATACAGGGATTTTGGGTACTTTGAAGGTCCAGATTAAAAAGTGGTGGGATGTATGTTGATCTGAACATGCAAAAGTTGTTCTAGCTGGTACTAAACTTGGTCAGAAGTAGAATGGCCACATCTTGTGATGAAAGCTTTTGTTGTCAACTGTAGTGTGCTTGCTGACTGATTGCCACAAATACCTTAACAAGTTTTTGGATGAAGCTAAGTTTTTCTGCAAAATGTCAGACATCAAGGACAGGCAACAGAAGCCAGATCCATGAAACATAGGGTGTCTCCTTGATGTATTTATCCTGATCTGTAGCTAAGTGGTGAGAATGAAAATGTTCTGTCAGTTTGTGTGTGCTGATTGAATCATCCTAAAAACCGTATTGTGTGCCTGAGGGGATTTATTTTCTACATTTGTGAAAAATCATAGACTGTTTTATAACAAGAATTTTTCTTAAATGCTGCAGACAGTAAAGAGAAGGTTTTCTGAAAGCACTGGAAGGTGTATATTTGTACTTAATGTTAAAAAAAAAAAAATAAATCTCTTGATTTGGTCAAAGTTATCCTCTGAAAGACACGAGGGAGGTTCCGCGTTATCTTTAGTGGTGAAGAGTATTAGAGCAATCTGTTATTCTAATTGCCTGTATTAGATACATATTTTATCTCTGGCTTTCTTGAAATTGAGATGCCTTTCCTCTTCCGGAACTTAATAATGTTACTGTTTTCTTTGATCAAGAAACAACTTTTGCTGACTGCTACTTCTGATAAACTCATGTAAGAGTATTTTTTTTTTTTTCTCAGAGTCTCTTTTCCAAATTCTGTTTCCCTTGTACTGCCTCCAAGGAGAGACTTTGCTCTTCTGTGAGGTCTGTAGAGCAATGGCAGTTGTTTTGCTTCTCTTTGCATCTAGGGACTGAACTTGTTTCAAATATAGTGTTTTGGACTGGAGTTAAGTAGGCCATGAAAGAGATTTTCAATTGATGGCTCCTTTTTGTGACTTTCACATCAAGCATTTATCCTTCCTTCTGCCTCCTAAAATCTGTTTCTTTCTTTCTGCTGTCTTAAGGTAGTGCAGGCTCTACTTGCAACTCATTTTTTCTAGAGTGCAGAATACAGTCTTGTTCTTGGTGAACTTCAGGAATGAAGTAATGAATATATAAATTAATAAGATAATAATTATCCAGGATAGTTCAGTAGCTGTACGTTTTAGCTACAATAAAAATAAAAAATACTAGTGACTTGGCTGACAGCTTCCTTTCAAAAAAGATTCTAAAGACAAAAGGCAATGAGGAGTATTTAGCTTATGATCATTGCTGTGTTGTAAATGCCTTTCTAGGTCCATTATGCAGTACTTCATAATGACATGTTGTGTAAAGCTTGAATTTTCCAGCTATTTATTTGTATCTCTTTACTCTGTTTTTTTTTTTTTGTCAGCTGGACTAAGAATTGTCAGCAGTGAATGAAATCTTTCTCATGACTATTTTATTGATGATCAGACTATCTAAAATTGTTTCTGTTAAGTTATATACTCTGACTTCCTCATCTCTCTCACTGTACTGAGAAATCGTTTGCATGAATCCTTTCTGAACCTGTTCCAGTCTGTCAGCATTCTGTTGAGAGTGCTTATCCAAAAGCTGAGTGTTCTGCCAATAGCTTACTAAGATCATTTACCAGGCGAAATACTGCACTTATGCACCATCCCTCTGTTAAAATAGCTTGCACTTTCTAGGCCATAATATTACACTAAAAGTCGTGTTTACCTGGTTATTCGCCATTCTGTTAATTCCATGTCCAGTTGGTAAATGGTCATTAGTAATTATCTTGTTTGTATCCAGCTGAATCCCCAGTGTACCCTGGGCTTTTCCCCAGCTTTCTCCCACATTGTTTTCCATGTCTGACCAGCTTGATAAGACACTGAGCAGGCTCTGTGTGATGCATGTGCCTAATGATTCTCCGATGAGGTGGCCAAAGGTACACACAGTCTAGGTAGCCAAGAACTGCCTCTTAAGTCAGAGGGCGTGCACTGCTTCTTGGCTGCAGTCCGACCAAACCATTGGTTTTGAGGCTGCATTTCATACAGATCCGAAGTCCTTTTGGTGATACTGTTCGCTAGGATGCTGTCTGGCTTCCCTTAGTGTGACATGCATTCTTCACAGGTACATGCATGTGCGTGCACATACTCTAAACACATGAGCTTTCTAACATTCACCTGAGTTAGATGTTGATTGTTGTTTTGGACTGTGTTGAATTCAGTTTAGCAAGAAGGCCAGGTCACTCTGGATTTATGACCTGTCTTTCTCATTGCATATATTTACAGTAACCCCATGCTATTTGCTGATTCCTCATAAGTGTTTCTATATATTCTTTTAGTTGAAAAACAGTTATATCACTTTAAGCTAAGATGTAGTTCTTGCAAGAAAAAAGATGCAGATGATTCATATTTGTACTTAACTAAGCCTTCTCTTGTCAAAAGGATATTTAAATCAATTTAATATAACTGATTTTGTCTAATGCTACTAATATGCAGATAATTGCTTCAGTTGTGTATGTAAGAACCATTTAGTTTCTGACATGAGAATGTGACATAGCTATCAAATGAAAGACGAAGTTAGTTTATCAATCTTATATTAGCCTAGAGATTTAAAAGTCTTAAAGTAATTGTTTTTATCTCTGAGTATAAAATTTGTCTGATAAGTTAACTCCTGCTGTCATTACGTCTTTCTTTAAGAATCCACTTATCTTCATTACTTTGCTAGTAATTTTAAGCTATAGCTATCTGTATCTTGCTGTGCAGTAGGACTACAATCATTTTGATTTAGCATTATTATTATTTGGTAACATGAAGTATGTTATCAGTTAAATACTCTTACAGAATCTTATTGCATGGCAGGAATTCCATTAATACTGTCAGAAAATTGTACTCTGATTTGATGTATTTTAAATTCTTACAGTAGGAATGGCCTCTACTTTTGCATCTGTGGTATTGGATTATGAAAATCGAGTGGTAGTGTTGACGGGTTTTTCAAAAAATAGAAATCTAAAGTCAAGTAAGCAAAGTCAGCTTCAAATTGGAAGTATCACAGAAAAAAAGTTTTCAGTAGGAATAGTGCGGGGAGCACATACTGTTTTAAAACGGTTCTAGATAAATTACAGGAAGATACATATGGTAAAGTTGATGGTGCCAGGAGGGTTCTGAATTTAGTAGCTTGACCTATATGTAATTTAGTTACATATTTCTGTGTTAATAAAACTTCAGAATGAAATCTTTTTGTTGTATTAGTAAGTGTTAGGTTGATAAAACAATGAGCTTCTGGGCGTTCCATGAAAATTTTGATTGGATATGTGATTGGACTTTTAATTTAGATCCTATTGGTTAGAGAAACTGGAAACTAACGTTGAAAAAATAACAAGTGTGTTAGTTCATAAGTTATGTTACCAGTTTTTTTAAATTTCTGCTTTCACCCACTTAGTATTTGTGTTTTGGGAGTTAAATGAAAGGAAAACCCAGTAGATAAATTAACCAAACCAGAGACTTGAATTTTTGAAACATGAACAGAAAAATCCACTTATCAAATGGAAAACTGTGTAATCATTAGGAAGACAGCTTATTTTCAGACTTCCATGCTGGAACTAATAATATTTGATTCCATACTTGAAGAAAACATATTTTTTATTTAGCGAAGGTAGTCGAGCATATTGGTGTTTTCATGTTTGCACATGAGGCTTTGCTGAGATTATGGTCTAGAGGTGCTCTTTGTGTAGGGCAAGGCCACCTGAGAAATTCCCTGGGGTAGCTCTGTGGCAGGCGGCATGTGAGATGCTGTGCAATATGTGTAGCTCTGTGCTGGCCTGGTTATCACCATTAGTTAACCAGTAGTTAGCACTACTCTGTTCAGGACAGCCTGTGGAAGGAGAACAATGGCAGTTCCATTTTGCTTTTAAGGATTTCTCTTAGTACTGACGGTATCCCTGTGGAGTTAGCTGAGTACATTATTTCCCTGAGATGTTTGTCTCATTTTATCAAGATAATTTGCTTTAATGCAAATCCAAAAAATAACCTTGGAGGCATCACAAATAGACTGGATAAGTCAAGTTCAGTCACTCAGCTCAGGACTGGGAATTGAAGAATTGATTTTAGTGACTCAGAAGCTTTTCAGTGTTTTCTTCCAAATACATGGAATTGTTGCAGGTGGTATAATAGTGATGCTTGTTTTGCAGGTTTTTGTTTTATTGTCTTAAAGTTCATACTCCACCAATCTTTAAACTTCTGTACTTTCTCAAGATTTGTTGGAACCTTGCAATCCTTTCTGTTCAATTTTGGCCTGGACTGTTCTTGCTCATTTTCTCGAAGTCCCAGAAATGTGATGTACCCCATTGCAAAAGCCAAACAAGGAATCAGAAAAAAAATCCATCCTCCAAATCCTTCCCGCTAACTTCAGCTCTGATGCCTTAAAAAGGTCCAGAATCCTTTCCTGTCCTGCCAGATGTTCCTCCCATGTTTTATGAAAACAAATGAAGTCATTTTAGCACATGAAGATGTCTTCTGTTCTCAAACTTTGGGTTAGGTCATTTACTGCTCTTCGAAGTGTCCCTTGTGTATTTATGAATTTCTAACACATTCATCAAAATTAAAAGAGTTTTTAGGATACCGCAGTTTTATGCTGTATTCAGAATCTAGAGCTAGGTTTCTTCCTTTTGCCTGACATTAAAAAAAAAACTCAAACAAAACCAAAACCAAAAGCATAAGTTCTGTAGTACAGGATTTTCTTTTTGTTTTTCTTTCACATTATGTCTTGTAGATTGTGGCAGTTTTCTGTCTGTCTCTATTTTACTGTCTGTCTCTTTAGACCTTCTTTAGTTCTATAATTAACACGTCAGTTGAAAATGAGTGCAACATTTCTAAAAGATTTTGCTGATCTCCTTCTACTGATTTTATTAAAAAAAATAGTATCTTTAAAATATTGGGCTTTTTTCCTCTTCAGTTACAGAAATAAATGTTCTCTCAGAACTAGCAAGTGCAAGATTAATTTATAAACCACAAATGTAATTATTGCATCCATGAAAGTGCTTCCAATTGACAGTTCTACAGATTAATTTTGATATGGTGTTTGAATGAATTCTCCACTTAAATGTAATTATAACATTAATAACAATATTGCAGTAAAATTGTTAGTCATGTTCTTGGGGAATAATTTATAACTGAAAGGCACTGACTTTAGCAACAGGAGTGCATTTCAGCTCTCTAACACCTGAAGCAGTATTGAAGCTACCTATCCACAATCTGAAATACTGTGTTACAGCCCTTCCTAGAATTTCTGTAAAATGACAGTCTGTGAATTTGTGGACAGAAAATTTTAAGTTTAGGTGGCTGGCATGCCTTTCCAAAACTTGGGAGTGGCCCAGGGTCATTCACTTGAAATCTTATCTGTCCCAGAATACACTGAATTGAGTTCTCTGATATCCAAAACCTAATGGGTTGGCTGCCTTAAACAGCAGTGCTTTAGAGCACTGAGTTAACAAATCCTTCCATTTTGTCCTTTACTAGGAATTGTATTTTCAATTACTCTGTGTTAACACAGGGAAACACCTGAAACAAGTATGTATTTATATGAGAAATGTGGACCTTTAAGATTGTGATTTACAGACTAGGATTCATATAACAAGAAATAGTGGGTAGAAGAATGTATATGTTGGTTTTTGGTTATTTCTCCTCCCACATGTAGAGCAGAATTCTCTCAAATATTTACAGGAATATGCCATTTGATAATATAGTATTCTTCATTTAACATTTGGACATCATTCTGGACACAAAATTTTCTAAACACAGTAATAATACATATGATCTACTGAGGCGCAAGTAATATAGCAATGTGTTTTATGGGCACTCAAGTTTTATTTGTTCAAGTGCTTTTTATGTGGTTTCTGCATATTCATGTCTATTTATGAATAGTTCATTTTGAAAGTATAAAAGAATAAAGATCATCTAGGAGTTAAGGAGCCTATTAAAATTTTCTTTTTCCTAAAATCTTAATAGTGAAGGAATATTGAAATATTAGATCCTAAATGCCATAGACTAAATAGCAGTCCTCTGAAAAGGGTAATATTTAATTTGGCATATTTGCTCTGAATGTTAGCTATCTTAAATATTTGTATTTTCTCTGAGCTCAAAGGAAGCTTAGTAGTTGCAGTATCTTGTGTAATTTCTACTTCCAGAGTTATATTAAAAAGTTATTTGAGGCCACTGCTGTGTTGCTGTCAAACGACACACCCCTCATAGCCAGAAGACCATACTACCTCAGGGTGAGCTGGCTAGAAACAGCATGTTTGGCTCATGTCCTTTGTTCCAGCTGCTGAATTGTGTTAAAAGGCATCTAAAAATACTCTAGGACTAATTTAAGCAGTAACATCTTTATTAATTAAGCTCAAAGACATTAAACCCATTAAATACTTAGTGCCTATCTTCTTTGTATTCATGCAAACAGCAGCTGTAATTAAGACTGTTGCAGTTTCAAGGGAAGAAACAATGTCTGCAAGTGGGATGACAATGGGCCATGGTTCACTATTCCTGCTAACATATGGGCTGCTGTCATACAGCAGCTTAAGAAATCTGGTGGTAAGCTGTACATAAGGAGCTGCAGTGGCTTAAGGAAGGCAAGAACAGAATACTGGACGTGGAGAAAAATGCAGGATCTGTTATTTGCATTGGCACTTCACTGTTTCTGTTTGACATACAAACTAAAATGCCTTATAAAATGAGGATCAGCATCAGACTGATTTTCTAGAAATGGGAAACTTAAGGTATAACTATCTGCTTTCTTTTAAGATTTGTGAAATTCTTAAACTTTTACGTAGCTACTATTTTACACCACAAAACCATAATAAAATCCATGAGAATCAGATGTGGTTTTTGTTATTGGACTGCTTTTTTCTTAATTTGCTTTTGGTACATTAGTCTGATAATCAGTTGCGAATAAGTAGCTAACTCTAAGTCCCTACGTAAAATACCACTGTAAATATGCCCAGTTTAACCTAATCGCTATTGTGGCAGATTGGGGGTGGCGTTTGTTGTTGCAGCCTCAAAAGTTTGGGGGTAAAGGCAGGCTTGCAAAGAAACTGTAGGGACAGGAGAAAGTTGAAGCTGTGTAGTTTCTTTTTTTATCACTCTCTCCTCTCCCTCCCCCACTTAAGTTCTGTTGATGACGCTTGAATTACCAACAGTGCCAAAACCTAGGAAGTGAGTAAGTTTGGACTGCATGCAACAAGTATAATTCCCTTCAGAATGGGGCGGAGATTCTGCTGGCTTGCAGCAGAATACTTGCAAAAGTCTAATACTCTTTACTGTTTAAAACCAAGGATTTAAGAAAGCTTTCAGCAGCTACGTTGAATAGTGTTTTTCAAGAGGGAACAAATGCAAAGCTGAGATGAGGTTTCTTTGTAACTATCAAGAGGCAAAATATTAGAATGATTGCATAAATTCTGTCTGGACTACGATCATGGCTAAAATTCCTCAGAATATCAAGTTATGTAAGAGTCAGATGTAAAGATCATAAAAATCTAACTAATAACTTGATATTAGGAATTAGATAACATCAGTGTTTTTCCACTGTACACTCACTGTTGCTTCACTAACTCTGAGTAAAGCAATTTCTGCTTTACTTACTGTGTCCAAAATGTAATCAGCAGCTGTGCAGGGTCTCCATGGGGAAGAAAACCCCAAACCCTTAAATTAAAAATGCTGAAAAAAAATAAATATTGTACTCAGTAACAAGCAAGTAAAATAGTTGTGGTGAATAGTACTCATAATTTCTTTTTTAAACCACAATGTGTATTGGATGATACAGAGAAAAATAGTCATGCTTCAACGTTTTAGCTGTATTGTACTCTGGTAACAAAAAAAATGTGGTAGAAGACATCTATTGACTATGTAGACAAGGAATATAGAATTTGTTTGGTCCAACACCCAAAACTTGCTGTGTAAAGCCCAGGATCACTCCCAAAAAATAGCAGCATTAAGGGCTGTTTGATTGCTTTCCTTGTCTCTTCTGCAGAGCCAGGTTGCAGAATGATGTGCAAAAAAATCGAGGTGGCGTGACTTAAAAGTGAGGCTCATGACAAAAATGACTGAAGCAGAAAGCTGCAGCTGATAATGAAAAACACTTCTGAAACTGAAAGAACGGTTTATTTATATATAGTTTAATAATTCCCCATGTTTAAATTTAAGACCATGCAAATGGAGCAACATTTATTTCATGTGGTATGAGGAGAACCTTGATCCTGAATGCCAGATAATCCCTCAGAGAGCCACTTCCCTTTCTGTGCCATTGGGCTTTCTGTGTAAATCTTTGGTTGCATTTAATGATTATTCAGGGATTTTCTGTTTTAGAGGTACTACTTAAGCCTAGTTGGGATTTTATGTCTGTGAGAAATTAAATACATTTTTTTTTTGTTTCCTGAAGATGAGGAAGAGGTACAGGAGAGAATTTCTGCATAGGTCAGTGCTGCTGCAATATAACAGTAATGTGGCATGGTTAGTATATTCTAATGACAAGTTTTAAACAAAGTGTTACTGTGTAAATATGTGGCCTCTTATTATCATAGCCCAACAAAATTACTAAGGGAGTTCTCATGTATTACTGAGCTCCTTATGCAATTCTACTCCATAGTAACAGTCTGTAGCACTGGTGGAAAGCCATTATGGCTGTGAAATTTCTGGAAGACTGGTATTTCCAAAGTGAGATATCAGCTAAACAGTAATTCCCAGTTCTTTTCTGTAAATCAGCCACGTTCTGGGTTGTCATCCAAATTCCCAAACACCTACTGCTGCTTTCCGCTCAAGGCTGCTGCACAGTACTGGGACTGTGCTGGCTGTGACCAGCCTCGTGCTGAGCTGTTTCTCCAGGCCTTGCCCCAGGATTCTTCTAGTGGCCTCACTAAAAACTGACTTGCCTGAGTGTGTTCAGAAACAGCAAACCCCCCAGGAAAATATGCTTGCAAAGGCCGAAGACCTACGAGCCACTCAGCTAAAGTACTCCTTTTCCTGTAGTGTATGTAAATCTATTCCTACAGTTTATCAAACCCGATAATTTTTAACCCGGTAACTTACCAAAAGACTAGGATGTTAAATTGAAATTGTGACCAAAACTGCCCCCCACAAATTTAGGTGAATTTTAAGTGCTTTATTATTTTTGTTCTTCATCCTAGAAAAGGATTTTATTCTCTGAAATCCTTACTATTCAATTATTCAGTAATATTGCCATTCCCCGGAATAGGTTGGAACTTTTTTTTCTTTAAGGTGTGGGAAGTGGAAAAGCAGATAAAGAATTTTCCCTCTTTCCTCTGAAATACAAACATTTAGGCAAAGTCTTAACTTATCTTGGTCTTCCCAGCTCTTCCACATCACAAAAAATTTCTCTTTCTCAAAAGAATAAATTCATTGTAGATGGCTAAAATTAAATACTCTGTAGCTGCTTGCCTTCTGCATGGTATAGGTTTCCTAGTAGCCACATTCTTTCACCTCTTTTTCTTCACTTTGTAGCTCTCTTCCATTGAGCTTCACTTGTGATTTTCTTGCTCCTTGCAACCTCTTTTCTTTGAACCTGTGTACTTTTTCTTAACCATGGGAGGGGAAGCATGGAAGAGATTTATAGTCCTTATAGTCTATGCTTGAGGTTGTGTATCTCACAACTTCCACTTTATGTCAGTTTGTTCCCCTGTTACCTTTTCTGGATTCTAATAATATGGTGAAAGCTTTCATGCTTGTTAACTAGTCAGGATGCAGGTGACTAACTCCAAACTCCTTTAAAGTTTTTAGTTTGCAGCTACCTGGCATGTAAAGTGTCTTCTGAGTTGCATGATTTTCTGCTTAAGTAAGCTTTGCTATTAACATTGAAAGCCCACTTGCTCTTCCCAAGTTACCATAATATGTGTTCAGCTGAAGACCACCAGAGCTGCAGAACTCTAGGAAACAAAATTAACTTCATTTCCAGTATCTGATGGTTTGTATGATAATTGTGCTGCAGTTTCCTATATTCAGATATAGCTGTTACTTTCCTTCTGAGGCTTCAAGACTGAAGCGTCAAAGTCATCAAACTAGGAACTGATCTGTGCTTTGTACAGATTGTACTACAGAATAACACTTTCGCTGTCCCCAAATGCACTCATGCAGGTGAATCTATAAATGTAAGTTTCTAGCTCTTTTTTTATCTCTGGTTAGAAGGAAAATAATATTTCAGACCTGCCAAATAAAACAAGAAAATGATTTTTCCTATAATAACCATGCTGAACTGATTTAATTCAGTTTCTAGGACAAAGAAACTAGTACTGTGCTCAAGTGATGGACACTTGTTTTATGATGATGAAAGTATTATTTTAATTTAAAAATACCTAAGTTTGCTCTGAGCAAAAAAAAATATTAATTATGGAAAAAGTTACGAAAAGTATGGTACTTCACTTATAAAATGTAATTTCTTTTGTGAACGTGGAGAAGCTATTTTGACATGAACATGAGACAGTATGAGTAAAACAAGAAGCTATAAAAAAGCTGCTGTGTTACGCAGAATTCTGTACGACATAGATACAGTTGATTAATATGGGTGTAATGGCAAAGAATAAAAGAGTTTGTTTAATCCTTTGGCTTGTGCCATGCATTATGAGTTAGCCTGGTAATTCACTTGATCTGGTGATGCTATTCTGTTTTCCTCGTGTTCAAATCAAAACGTCTAAGGCTTGCATCTTTGAGGAGGCCTCGTAGCAGCTGCTGTGTCTGTCTCAGCCCTGACAGCTGTTTCATGTAGGTGACATGCTCAGACAGACAACATTCTTCCCAGCAAGGGTTTTCCTCCGTTCGTCTATGTGCAGCTTATTTTAAAGTTATCCATTTCGCCATTTTTAAACAATTATTTAATTCAGTTGTGTACTTAATTTCTAGTCTTAATTTTAAAACAATGAGTTTTGTTCTTTTAGTTTTATACCTTTACGTATTTTCTGTTTTCTTAAAAAGATTGCCCTTTAAGAGTGGTAATTTTGCCTCAGGGAGCCTGATCTTTTCTACTGTAAGAAAGATTAGCTGTATAATTAATTTTGTAGCTGTTGACCCTAAGGCTATTCACAGGATAATGGAGGTTCAGAGTAAAAAGAAGATGAATTTTATAGCATCATAGTGGTTTATATTATCACAGGGCTAACTGGGGTAGTTATGGCTGTGGTGATATTGTAGACCTGTATTTCCCCCCCGCAGTATTTTTCTAGCCTCCTTAGTAAAGCCAGCTATCACAGAAGTCGTCAGCATTTGCAGGTAACTGGGAACAGCAAAAAAATCCCATGACCCTTCAGCCCTCTTTTCTATTCCAGAAACAAGTCTGCTGTCATTAAATGAAAGGTTAGCTGGAGCAGTGGCTTCTGCTAGGGATGGTATGCTCCTTTCCCAGGAAGAGGGAGAACATTTCCCTTGCTGCCTTGGTTATCACAGTGACAGGGGTGGCAGACCCTGGAAATGATGGTACTTGCTTGCATGTGGTTTCGTATAGAGCAGGTCAGCATTTGTTGCGGTAAGAAAAATCAGCTGCGATTGCCCTATATTTCTGACAGCCAGTGATGTTTCTGAAAGCCCCTGGTTTCTTGGCGTGGCTTTCCTTTTGAAGTGGCTGATAACTGCTCTTAAGAAAGGCTTGTGTTTCCAATTTTTTATTTATTTATTTTTTTTACTTTTGACTCTGCAGTCTAAAAACTGCGGTAGAAAATGTAGAAAATAATTGAAAAGGTTAATAGCAGGACGGGTAAATGGATCACTTTCAGTGTATGTATATCTCTGTAGGTTTGTTTTGCCAATATCTGTCCTGAGGCAGTGATCAGTGATGAAGGAAGTAGCTGGTTGCTTTGACAACATAATGTGCAGACAACTTTACTGTTTGCAGCAGTGTCCTCTGCATTCAGTTCATCAGTTAACCTGTTACCCGAGGAATATATTTTACCAGTTACAGAGTATGTGGAGGGTTGGTGATAATCTTGCATAAAGAAAAAGAAAATAAGTTACTGAAAATCAGGAAGCTTGCCAGGTTGAACACTTCATCCAAGAGGAGCTGTTGCTTTCTTAAAGATCATGTGCTCAAAATACTATTGAGTAAGTTTAGGAGTGAAGCTTTTTCTTTTACTTAAGAGTGCAACTTCTGTCAAAATCTTTGCTTTCTTGAAGATTTTTGTTTTGTTTTATACTAATTTTAAAGGAATATGAAACTGCCCCTCAAAAAATGTGGAATTGAAGAAGTCACTACTTCCAAACTAAGAACAAAGTAAAAGCTGTAGTTAGCTCAGAAGAAATGGACATCTTTAAATCAAGAGTTACGCTCTGCCATAGAGCACATCTCTAGCAAAGTAATATCCACTTTTACAAAGATCACATTCTACAAATGTCGCTTTTGGTAAGTGGACATTTTACCCTGATAAAGGGTGTCACAAATAACTCCATTTTCCTTGAGAGTATTGCTTTGTATTAGAGATGTTTCCTGCTTTGATAAACTTGGAACATGCCCCAGTGCTGTATGCTACTTCACCCGCAGCCCATCTGTGCTATGATCTGATCGCTGTGCTGCTGGGAGGGATGTCTGGAACCAGCTGGCTCTATAGGATGGGAGATGGTTCTCAGCATCCATCTTTGGCTCTACAGTGGGTTTTTGTGTCCATAGTCAGCTCATACCTGGTTATTTTTCTGTCCTAGTTGGGTCAGCTTGGTAATAACTTCCTGCAGAGTTTGGAGAACAGTGTGAAGAAGTTGCTGTGAAATACTGCATATCACAGATGGGGTTCCACAAGTGTAACTTGGCCCCAACAAGGATGTTGCCTTGCCAGGACCCTAGCTATAAATCAGAACACATGGTAAGAGGAAGGAAGGAAGCTGAAAGCATTGTGTGTGGGCAGCACAGAGGAAGTTTCCAAGAGTGGGTGACATGAGACAGTGGTAAGTTGCAGGTAGTGATGTCAATGGGGAAGCTGTATCATTGAGAATTTCAGTAAATTGCATTAAAATTTGTGCTTCTAAGGGTACCTTGCTGCTGTACACAAGCTAGTTGATTTCAGGACAACTTTATGTATACCTAGGTGGCCTGTTGTCAAGAGATGCAACATTCAAAAGAATGGAGGATTGTATTTCTAACTGGTGTATAGTCTGGAGATGTTTAAAATATTCTGCCATAGTTATTTTATTTTCTGATAGAAGTGAAAATGATACATTCCTTAGGGAAAATGGTGGCTTTCTGGTTAGAGGTTTGAAACAGGAGTCTTGAAAAGTAGAACTGGTATGAGTGTTAATAAGCTTACTTTTTTGTATATTTCACAGTAAGTAGGAGCATGGAAGGAAACAGTCAGAGGTGTTATATCCTTTCAGGTGTGTCTGTGTGAGCTTTTTCAAGTAAATCAAAAGGTTTCACTAACACGTACTAAATGTCATGTGTAGACTTGAAAATGCTATATGGTGAAATTAATGAAGTAGCTAATTTCTTGATTTGGTATGTCTGTGAAAATAAGCTGCCTTGGTCTTCTACTTTATGTCAAAGTTTTATTTAACTTTTTTTTTGCACTGTAATTTTTGTTCAATAAAAAGTTGATTTATATCAATATCAAAGACATGATTCAATTAACTTCAATTTTAATTCATAAATTGCCTTTGAATATTCAGTGAGCTCCGTACAGTGACATTGAAATTTATTGCTCAATTACGGCTGAATGTAGCACTCATAATGAACAATGATAGAAAGAGTTCAGGGTATGGCATGCAATCTTATGCTTGTGGTTGCATGTAACATCTTTTGCTGTTTATTTGCCCTGTCTTGTTCTCATTTTAATGTTTTCCAAGAAGAGTGGATTGCACCTGAAAATCTTGGAATGGCTGAACTGATTTGAAGACTGTTAAATCAGGTTAATTATTGTAGCATATGTTGTCTTCCTTGTAATGAGGTAAAACTGTTTTTACTTGTAAAGCTCTAGATTTTCCTTTTTCTGTTCAGACTTAGAGGCAGTTATATAAGCTGTGAATAGATTGTGTGGAGCAAAATGACTCACCAGATAGACTATAACACACATAGCAATGTTGTTACAGGGAAGTACTCAATGACTCAGCTTTAGAAGAGGCTAAGAATTGGAACCACTGCATATGTGGATTTAGATGAGTATTTGCCCTGAACCTGGGCCAAGGCACTTTTTGGCACCTCTTGCTGCATGAATTACTGGTCGGGCTTTGAAAAGTGCTGGGAGTCCCACCCGTCAAAGGGCATTAAATTTTCAGATTTTAATTTTGCCTTGCAGTTAACTCTGATATTTTTGTTGTCCATTCTTGGCAGCTTTCATGAAGGGGTTGAAGCATAAACTTTCTGTGCTTTCCACTCCCAGTAGCATACCAAATTCTGAGGCTTCACTTTTTAAATATCTTCTAATATTTTCTTAATCCTTTAATTGCTATCTTCTTGGTACAGGAGTAATCTCCCTGTCACAATTCTCCATCTCACAGAATGGGAGAATACTTTTGTGGTTGATCGCAGTTAACATCCCAGTTTGAGAATGTCTGAGAGAGAAGTTCTGTTATTTTCACAAACTTTCCAAATGTGGGAAAGTTGTACCTTAATTGAACATTTTTCTAGCCTGCATAGCCATCAGAACAAATCACATCATGAAAATGGTTCTGGGTCGCTGTGGTCTCAGGCGTTGTCAGTGTCTTAGAGCTGTCCTTGGTAGCTGGGTGCTTCTCCCTTTCCCAAGGTAGAGCTAGTTCTCTTCTGCTTCACTGATGTGCCATAGGGGCAAACATCAGCAATCTTAGATGCATTTTATACTTTGTTACTAATATTGGTATGAATACTATCAGGAATATATTTTATTTTAAATTGGCTGTTTATGATTTGAGTTTTAAAAATCATTATTATAGGACAAAATGTGAAGGAAGTTTGATGTGGGTAATTTTGTTATTGCAATTATAAGGAATATGCTACTGTATATATTTTCAGACTTGCATGCTAATTGATATTTCAAATCCCAGAATGAGCCACCTTACTGCATATCATAGGCCATGGATTTAACCATGTGATTTCTTTCTTGTTCCGTATACTTCTGACCATCTGCTAGAAAGTCATGAAAGCCTATTTTTTTTTTTTGCTTTGTGTATGTTGATTCATACATCCATATACTTAAAATAGTTTACACATATTTTTATTTTTTATTTCATTATTTATTTTTATACTCTATACTTAGTAACACATTTTATTCCTTTATAATTCTGGATATTTGATGCGGCGATGGTCTTGTTGGAAGACAGTAGATTGGCGGAGAGAGCTTTCCAGATGAACCTTAATTATTGATAATAAAAATAATAGTTCCTGTCACAAGCAGTAAAATGTAGCTGTAGTTCCTGTGCTTGTCTGTATTTTATAGATAATCTTATTTTTCCTTCCCAATCACATTAGTTATGTGGTAATATTAAGGTGTGTTTTTCTGGATGGCAGATATTTCTTACAGTCTACTTATTTTCATGTTTGTTTTCATGCTTGTGAGTTCTTCTTTTACATGTAGCAAACTTAGCTGCTTTGCATGGCAGTGTTTTGTCTTTTAATAAAATCAGACCTTTCTGAAAGTGTCGTTTGGCTGAGGGCTTGGAGTTGTGTGAAAGCAGAACTGCGTCTACTCTACTGGTAAAGAGTATTTTCTGTTTTAACAGCTCCACATAAATCCTTCTCCATTGTTACAGAAAAACAGACTTCTGCTGTGCCTAATGTCATGGCCATATAAAACATATGAAAATATAAACCAAATAAAAAAAAAGTTGCATGAAATTTGGTATAAAAGGTTCTGTCTCTATTTATTAAGTATTGGACAGAAAATCCATGTATTGCTTTACTAACACCCTATGTATAGTGAAAGATATTTGAAATACTTTTCCCCTGAAATTAATGCTGTCTCAGATTTACATAGATTTCTCCTAAGTAGATTGTCAATCTTGCATTTTCAAATAAAATGAAAAGTTGCCTGCCATATCAAGTTTTCCTGATCACTAAATAGGTAGATAGGATGAGAGATAATATGAAACAACCTGAAATAGGTAAAGTTACATTAAAATTCTGCTTGGATGATTTTGAAAATTCTTCCATCCCTTTTTTTCTTTCTTTTAATCATGCTAAGTGAATTGGTTGTCAGATTCATGTTAGTTCACTGGATGAAACTTATGAATTAAATATCTGTGAAAAACAAGGGAGGTGCAGAGCTGATCAGGTCAGTTCTGTTCAGGAGTTCCTTAGAGGGAGCTAATAAAGCTCTTAATCCTAACATGCTCTTGGCAAAGTCTTTAACATCATGCCTTGCATACCCAAACAACCCTCTGCTTGTTTTCTGTAAGGTTAGGACTGGTGTGCGACATGATGAAGTATACAGAGTGACTTCTTCAGATAGTTTCAGGCCATAAAAATTTTGAGGCAGGAGATAAAAATACAGTCTTCTCTAGTGACAAAATAGTTTGACACTTACACAGGCATTCAGAAAAATTAAAGGATACTTTTAACAGTTGTGGGAGATACCTGGGTTTTTGTTTTGTTTTGATTTGGGGTTTTTCTGATAATTCAGGTGGGGGTTGTGTCTCAGGATTTGAAGGGCAGAATTTAGATTCTGTGCAGTCCTTTCATTGGAAAAAATGCATATTTTTTAAAAAAGGAGTGATCAGTTCCCTTTTTGTCTCAGTTGCTGATTGTTTGGACTATATTGAAATTAAGTAGCATCCAGTTAACTGTTATTTCTTTTGCTAGGTATATACGTACCCTGTTGAAATAAAATTAATTCAGAAAACCACGTTTTTCAGTAAAAGTAAATTGGCAATTATTAAATTATTGCTAAAGTCAAATGAGTTAATTCTGTCAGGGTTTCTGCCTTTCATCATGTTTGTCCTCTGTGTGTGTTTTTCTGCAAAACAGAACTTCCTTGCGTCAAAAAAACCAGCTTGAATTAAGCTCCAAGTCTTCCATTATGCTTTTAAACAAACAGTCATATATATTTATTTCCTCAGTGTTAACTCATATTTAATTAATACATGAGAGAACCTACCTCCTATTGGTCACACAGATTACTTGTTTACAACTACGTCAAACTTGCATCAACACTTATTGTTATATTACCATGGTTATATATTGTTAAACTTAACCTTCTGCTTCGTTGCTAATCAAAAACTAGCTAGCAGTCCAGATGTTTAACAGAAATATCATAGCTTTGTTTTCCTTTCTAGCCCAACAGAAAAAGTTACTATCCCTTGCTTGAACACCATATTTTATATGAGGGCACATGAATTCAATGCATTTGTGTCACACAAATTCAGTTACAAATAGTCTTTGCTATTTGCATTTTCATGGCAAAGTGAATGTTACCACAGTGGAGCAATATAGTTGCCTCATCAAGACTAAGGGGGATATTTTCCACATTTTTTTTCTACTTTATTGTTTTTCTGAAGTGTAATTTGCCTTGGGATTTCATATTTATACATCAGTATTACACACTGAAACCAAAGTGATTTCTGCTACTGCATTTCTGTCAGTGAGTGATTTCTCACATCATCTATTGTTAGTCCAGAACCTTCCTTTTGTTAATTCTCAGTATTACTAGGTAAGAAAAATGGTCTTGCTATTAAGCTTTAGCACTTCCTCAAGTCTGGTGCGTGACCTCTGCTGCGGCACATCATGTCTTTGTAGACTGAAATGTTAATAGTTTCTTCCTCTTACCATTTTATGTTCTGTTTATTAAAGTTTGCAATATTTCATTGTGCTTATACAGTGGCTCCTGTTATGAAAGACATACAAGGGAAATATCTAGAAGGTGTTTATAATAGTAATAATAAATAATATTTGACTCTAGTCAGGTAGAGGCTACTGACTTTCTCCCCTCACTCTTCAAAACCCTGACAATTTGACATCTTTTTCCTGGAAGCTTAAAGGAAGAAAAAACATCTAGAGCTGCTCCTGGCTTTGTCTCGCTGCCTGGTGGTAAACCCCACCACTGGTAAGAGCAGGCTAGCCAGAGGAAAGATGTCTCCAATGTGTCCAATGTGAATATAAGAAAATAGTGACCCTTGGAAGCAGAGTTTTCAGAATTGTTACTAGTGACTGAACAGTTTCAGAAATGGTCTCAAATACTTGTGGTTTCTAAGAAACATTATCTTTTTGTGTAAAAATTACATACATGGAAATATCCATATTTAGGGAGGAGATCAGATGTTGGATACATTTTTAATTGAAAAGTTTCATTTACACTTTGGAACTCTATAGGTGATCTGTTTTTTTTTTATTTTTATTTTATGTGGCAGACCAAAGGCATTTTCAATGTGATTTCTCTTAGGTGCCTGGCATTCAAGAAAAATAATGGATATAGGAAGTAATTTAATGTCAGGGAGTTCTTCAGAAATATTTTTGCTTAAGTGGGTATTTTTTTTTATATGGATTTGATTAAATACTAATGAATGCAGTAACATGAAACTATTTAGAATATTTTCTGATGAATGTTGTCTACAATATCATAGGAAGAACAGGGTGAGAAAAAGAATACCAGTTGACTATAACGTTTAAGATCAGTTTGAATGGAAGTAGACCAGAGAGAGAATGATTTGGTAACAGCTGGACTCTGGACAAGGTTTTAGTTGTATGGAAACTAAGAAAACAATTGGCTGTGGAACTAGATAATGAACAACCAGGTAAAGTTAGTGATGTCTTCCTGGATGGGGGAAAGAAAGGAAAGAGTTGGAGATGACACCAAGATTGAGCCCAGTGGCTTTGTGACTCTGAGGGGGCAAATAATAGAGCTATTGATCGAAGCAAGAGGAGAGGAAAAAGTAAGAATTTAGATAAAGATGGTAAACAACCACTTCAGCTCATGTTAATTGTTATATGCTCTGTTGCCTTAATTCACAGCGGTTGAGGATGTGGCCTGTTGAGTTCAGCTTTAATGGTAAGTTTGAGTTGGCAGGAAGATCTCAGAATAAAATCTCAGCAAAAATAGGCAGAGATGAAAAACTGAGATTAGAGACCCTGTTCTTGCAAGTGGGCCAATATCTTGGTTCATTGAGCTGTGATGGCAGTTTAGGGAAGATGAGCTGTGCAGAAGTTGAACAGAAAAATCCTGAGGGAGCCTGAAAGAACAGGAAAAGAGAGAAGAAGAAACCCAAAGGCCAAAGAAAGGTTAAAACGAAGAGAGATAGGAGCTTGGAAAAGCAAAGTATGTGAAAGAATCCTGGTAGTGAGATTAATTATAAAAATGGAAAGCATATAAATAAACCAAGAGGAAAATGAAAAATATTTTTTTTCACTCAGTTTAACAGAAAACATATAAAAGTATCAATTCTCTGAGGCAAGGATAATGTAATACATAATGTAATTGCAGCGTAATAAAAGTTAGTTCAAATAATTCTCATTTTCATGAAGATATTAGAAAATAAACTTTGTGTTTTCTCAGCTCTATATGTATCTGACCATAGTTCAAATCTTAACATATTTCAGTGTCTTTTATGCTTTGTTATATGTACTTACAGAAAACAACACATGTTGAATTTTTTTTATTAGATTGACATTACATTTAAATAATTGCATTCAGGCAATATGTAAAGAAACTAAAAAGGCTGTAAGAGTTTAGGTGAATACCAAAACCAATCATTTGTCTTTTGCTGGGTAGTTTTATTTCTCTGTGTAAAATACAGATCAGTAAGCAAATATATGTGATACTAATATATAATTTTTGTACATTTTCCCAAGGGTTATAACATGGCATTATAGTCTTCAGATTAGTTTTATTGTCTAAATAAATTCTTTAATTAAATTGAGCTCTTTTCTATTTAAAGCTGTCTTTTGGGGAGATATTGCCTTAGATGATGAAGACTTAAAAATCTTTCAAATTGACAGGACGATTGATCTTACGCAGCACTCCAACGAAAGACTTGGCCATAACACAGGTATGATATTTCAAGCTTGTTTTAACTTGTTTTTCGTGATATTTACTTCTGCGTAGAAAGCAATCTCTTTTAAATGTAGAAAGTCAGTGTAATGTTTTGGGTACTTGTTTTTACTTTAAAAAGAATAAATTTTTGCTTTATAGGGAAAGAAAGAAGCTAAAATTTTGATTTTATTCTGGCATTTCTTATTAATAATATCTCATTGAACTGAAGAGCAGAAGCTGGTAGGAACCGTAAGTCCACTCCCCTCTGCAGGTGTTTGTGTGGGAAAGGAAATTGTACAAAGCTTTGCTTTCATCACTAAAAGTTCTGTGTCACAGTGCCCGAGTGCCCTGTGGAGAGCATATATGAATTCCTTTAGGCGATACTGGGAATCTTGGATTACAACTCTTCTTTTTGCTATATTTTCAGTTCAGTTCAGACCTGCACCTAGATTTAGAAGCAACACAATAACGTCATTCTTGATTTGTGTCACTGATTTGTGAATTCATAACTGAGAATGGTAAACTTTCAGTTTATTGTTCCAGAAAAGCCAAGTTACTTATGAAAAGTGTGGGCAAAAATGCTATTTGATGTTTAAATGCGTAATTGAAATTTATTTTCTACTAAGAATGTTTTATGTGTTCCTGAAGTGCTATTAACTTGATTCCTGATATGTGGAAATGGGATCACTTTGAGGAATGAGCAGAAAGGAATTTTTCAGAACAAAGGAAAAAAAGAAAATATTAACCTTTCAATATTGATATATTTAAAATAGTTTTACTCTTCCTAGTTAGAAGTCGTGATTAGACTATTTTTATAACGACTTTAAAAGGAGATAAAATAAATTTTTAAGCCAGTTGTGTTTTCGAGGCAGGAACACCTTTGATCATTCCTAGGTCAGGACTGGATTTAAAAACGTTAATGGAGTCAGTGGTTTCCTTGCCCCCAAACAAATAGCTTTAATTGGCTTCAGAGGTATTTCAGACACTAGTTTTGCTGACAAAATGTAGAGAGCAAGGTCGGTCATTTCCCCTTAAAGTGGATGCAGTCAAGTGATTTCTTTGGCCTGCTGACTTTCTTTTTTCTTCTTGTTTTTCTATTTTTTTTTCTTTTTAACTGCACAGTTATTTTTTTGTCAGTTGCAACTGAAAGAATATGCATTTTTAAGGTGTTTCTAAATAATATTTAATATTCTGTTATTTTATATTCTCTCCTTACCTGTCTTGAGATTTGTGAATTATTTCTCCTGTGGACAGTATCCTATTAGGGATATTGAGTCACCCTATTAAGGAGTACTAATGCATTTGGATCAAATTTTTCGACCTTTATTGCCCAAGAGGAATCAATGCAAAGGCAGTGGTTATTGGGACTGGACTTTGTAGAACGAACTCTGTTGAAATTAATAATTTTGTAACAGCATTCAGTGAACCCTCAACATTCTTGATTTTTCTAGAAACAGGATTGGAGAACTCAATTTTACACTTTACATATGTAATTATTTTTCTAAGTTTATGTCATTTTGTTGCATTAACAAGGAATTTGGCCGGTTTTTGCAAACTGCACAGCCTAGGGTGCTTTTTTCCTTTTAACTTCCAAGAGAATAAATTGCCAACAACTGACTAGTTAATGTTAGGTATAGACATAAAATGTCTGCAAAATAGAAGATAAATTAATATTTCACCTCAGTTACAGACACAATGGCAATTAAGTACAGGCTTGATTTCTGAACAGTTTCTCTTGTTGACCTTCACAAACTGCAAGTGACACCAGGTAGAAGAGTTAGATGCTTGGGTGCAAACCAGCTGGATGAAGCTGCAGAGTTGCATTTTTCATTGCAACTACTAATTAAAATCCTGAAGCTATCAGGTTCTGATTCACATTAACTGACACTCCGTTTGGTGAGGATTATCTGCCTAGATTTGCAGGGTCAGATACTTAATCTGTAAGCTTCTTAGACTGTGGCTCTGTCATTTTATTTGTCATTTTGTCTAAGCAATATGCATAATCACTGTAAACAGAAACAACAGTAAAGCTGATAAAATTCTTGTGTGTATTATCATTCCAAACTGCCAAAAGTATCCTCTTTTTCCTGTCCGAACTATGAGAAGATGCAGCAAATGTGATTGATTTTGTTTAAAAAAATTTTTTAGATTGTATTTTGGCAAGGCTGCATATTATTCATATAAGAAAGATTAGTTATGTGGGATACTTCTTCTTCAGTTTTTTACTAAATAGAATACACAGGCTATGTTAACACAGTAATGCTAGTTTAATATTTTTTTCTAGAAATAATCATAGGGTAATAGTTTCTTTAAGTAAATAATGGAATCTTTGTCTCTTTTTTTTCTATTACATTTGACAATTGATGCTTTTAGGGATATTTTAGAATTAATTTGGAATCTAGCTATACGCCTTTTCTAATAAGATGAATGTTAAAATGAGAGACAATTATGTTATTGATGATCAATACAAGGGATGGAATTGTTATATTCTCTGTAGTGTATATTATAGTTACCATGTAACTTGTTGGGAAGGAATGTGTTGAACTATTACCTCATCTGTCGAAAATGTTTTAAAAAATTTGGAAAATTTTTCTCAGGGGAGCCAGCAACTATGTGACAGTGTAATCCAAATAATTAGGCACATTGTTATTCACTGAGCAGCCACACTAACTCACTTGCCTTATATGGAATTTTCTCATCTGTAATATAATTTCAAGTTGCTGTTCGATAAATATATTCTCAACATATATATTGAAAGCTTTTGTGGAAAGTTGGGAAAGGTCTTTTTAGTGGCAGTTGCAGGTTTCAATGGTCCTTTAATTTCTATCTTTTTACTTTTGCTATTGTAAAGTAGTTTGAAAAATCTCTTGTCCTTTAACAGATAGTGAATTTTAAAATACCACCTAATCACAAAACTTTCTGAACACTTCAGAATGATTTATTGAATAGTGAAGCATTATCAGTGTTCTTTCATCTGGTTTGCTGGTGTTTACAAAGGCACTTGCAGCCACAAAAGGATTTTATGTGAAGAAACTGTGTGGCATATGCATCAAGTGTACGTGGTAAACCTAGGGATGTGTTGCATTTCTGTAAATGGCAGGGTAGATATTTGGTAGCTTAGTTTTTCTTGCTTATTGATGGCTGAAATTGCAGGCATATATTTGCCTGCAACGTCTTACTGCAGTATACACCAGCATGTAATGTTTCAAAGCCTTTAGAATGCATTGACTTCTCTTTGCAAAGAAAGTAAACCAAAGCTTTCATGACAAAATTAGCCATATTAAGCTTGTATCAGTTTTGTTGGGTTTTTTTCTGATGAAATTTTGGGTGTTTGCTTTCCCTCTTTCACCTCCCTTGAAATGAGGAGATTATGGCAGGCATTCAGGAAATTTCTGTGAGAGTAAGCCTTTTAGCTGTCAATCAGTATGGCTCTGAGGATGTCAAGGTCACCAGGAAGAAAAAAGCTCCAAATAATAATTAGATGATGTAATTGTCATGACTTGTCTGAATAACAAAGATGTGTTGGCTTACATTCTGGAATGCATATTAGAAAGTTTTTCAGCTAAAAATGTATCTTTATTTCATTGTCAAGAAGAATTTGTATGTGAATCATTGAAGAATGTTAAACTTCCTTTAAGATACATTGCAGTTTTTATGGGGTACTTTCTAATCTCTCCAGGCTAGATAGGTGATGTAGGTGTAAGATTCCATCTTTTTAACTTTTGTAAAATGCTTTTTGTTTTCTCCTTTTCTTTTTAAAGGTGGCTTTGGAGAGCATGGAAAGTCAAAAAAAAGAGGTGCCCTCTATCAGCTTATAGACAGGATAAGAAGATTTGGCTCTGGTATTGTCACTGTTTAAATTAGCAGGTTGCCTGATGTGATAATGTATCATGAACATTAATGATGATAGTACTTTAACACTTTAAAGCCATTCCGTATTACTATTGGCATAAACAAACTATAAAATAAATAGTACAGGAATAATAATGAAGTGATTAGCTCTTTGTTGCATTTTCTTAGAGTTTTATTTCCAGCATAAAATCTGGAAGCTAAAATATGTACTTTTAAATCTCATATTAAAAATTATTTAGACTTTTTCAATAGCTGTGCTCATAGTTATCAGTTCTACTGATATCAGTACAATATCTTTTCAGTATGGGTAGGCTATGCTGCATAGATGCTAATTTTATGAGTATTTTTCTTAGACCCAGTTGGGGCATTCTGATAATTCAGATTGTGTTTGAAGTATTTATGATGTGTGGACAAACACATTTTTATACTAATCATACACTTGTCAGTATGAATGTAGCTGAATTCAGCTGGCTATGTAAGTGAGATCCCCAGTAATACAGGCTGAATTTACTTACCATATTTGATGTGAAGAGATATCACTTTGATGCCATGAAACTTCAGCCTCAAATAGGAAAATATATAAAACTCCATTATAATCACACCACATTATGCCTAAATGCATCACTGCATATTTTGCAAGATTAACCAGAGCACAGTAACTGCCTTTGTATATGTGCTCTGGTATAGAATCTTCATTCTTTTTAAGATAATTGCAATTTTAGTATTGTATAAATGCTTGTCATCTTTTGCATGCAATTAGGCATACATTTCTTCTAGTTAAAAAAAAAAAAGAGAAAAAGAATTTTGAACAGTAAAACATATACATTAGCATGTTACATAGTTCAGTAATGACTGTATATAAGTGTAAGAATAGTTCTCTGAAGTTCTTGTGTTGTAGACTGTTGTGTAATTCTCATTGACATACTTATTTAATTACAAGGGTAAGTTATTTGCTTTACCTGGGTTTTATTTAAACCCTGAAATGTTCTATATCATTCCTGTAATAACTTATGTGTCAGTTGTTGCCAAGGCAGGCTTTTCTTCCAATGTACCAAGAGCTTTCTCCCTGCCTTCTTCTGTAGCTTCTTCCCTTTCTTACTTTTTCTACTCTCCCAGCCCTGGGCCTATGCCAAGATACCATACCATGATCCTGCCTGGAATCCTCCTTCATTCTGACTTAGCCATTAACAGTTAGGAAGAACTGCTGTCACAGGGATACTCACAGAGGGAAGGTGTATTCTTCAATGAGGAATAAGACTTGAACCCTGCTGAGTAGGATTTGTTGACTGGCTTTCAAGTGATCTATTTTAATCAGCTGCCTTTCTGAATTGCTTTAGAAGAAACACCTGTTACGGTGTACAAATCCTCGTCTCACTATCCTCATCCTTTCTTTGTCACAGTTAAGTTTCAGCTGATTTGAGAAAGATTTGTAATGGGATGAATGGTGGTAACACCTCTGAAAATAGTAGACATATTTTAGTCTTGTGAAGAAATTCCAGCTATGAGTAAATAGTTATTCATAGGATTCCCAAAGCTCATTTATGCAAAATTTGTATTTGCATCTGGTAGTGTTGTAGGGTTGCTATCAAAACGGAAGTCTTTCATCTGAAAATGTATCTAGAGGTAATAGCTTGAGAGGCTGGAGCTCAGAGAGAGAAATGACCCTCTGACTTTTTCTATATGTATACAACTTTGCAAATAATTGAGATTTTTTTGCTTGTAATTCCTGGCAATAAAAGCCTATCTGCTACTTTAAGAAAATCTTTCTGTCAAGTGCTTTAAGGGTGATCACGCACTTGCTTTTTCCAGAGTTTGCAATAAAAATGAAGGAGACAGTGAATGCCTTGATTATTTCGGTTCTGACCAAAGTCTTTCTTGCTTTGCTGGAAAAACCCAAATTAAAAACATAAAAAAACACCAAGCAAACAAACCAAACCGAACATAGGGAGTGTGAGTAAAAAAACCCAACCAACCAAACAGAAAGCAATAAATTATTATTAAATAAGAAAATTTAGATAAAATTATGTAATAGACCTTCAAGGGGTTAAATATAGGTGCAAATAGTTACTGTAGGTATGTTGGAAAAAGAAAAGATTTAGGCTTTTCATTTTGAGCATTTCTCAGAAAACCAAGTAATGATAGGCTGTTGCATAACAGCAGTGTCCTATTTTTAAAGGGCATAAAGAAATAATCTGACTTTAACCTGCTGGATAATAACTGTTCTTTTTTCTTGTGTGTGTGATCTCATTCAGTGTTTTAATTATCATTACAGGCTTTGAGCAAAATAATACATCTAAAGGAAGAACTACTGTAAAATTCTCAGGGAAAAATGAGAAAAACCGATTTCCCAGAGCTGCTACATCACGAACAGAAAGAATATGGCCAGGGGGTGTCATTCCATATGTAATAGGTGGAAATTTCACTGGTAAGCTTTGTGCTTTGGATGGGAAGAAGGAATATGATTTTTTTTTTTAGTTGCCTTTTTTTTCTTTCTTTTCTTTTTTTTTTTTTTTTTTTTTTTCCCCCTAAAGATTTTTCAGTAAAGTCATGCTGTGGAAGTCAGTAGAAGGGTTCCTGTTGGATCAGGCCTGAAATACATCTGTTCTGAAAATATTAGTCATACTTCAAAAAGTTGTTCCCAAAGGCAAGCTACATAATAAAAATGTATAACTATGTTTCAGAAAGGGAAGGCTCTTTCTTTGTCTAATATTTCTCATTTTATGTTTGTTTTCAAGAGCCTAAGTAACAGAATGTCATGAAATCTGTTTTTTAACAAGTGCAGGATATTTAGCACAAAAATATAACTAATTTAAGTTGTGTGACGTATTCTGCTAAAATGATTTCACTCAACAAACTGACTCAAATGTATATTATAATTCCTTGGTTTGGTTTTCAGATGGGTACACACAGAAATTATATATATGACAAGAACAAAGACTGACTTCAAAATAAATATAGTCCTTAGCAGAAAACTGTAGAAAAAGTTTAAAACATTTTTTAACCCTGAGAAATGTAAATTGATCAGTATCAATGTGGATGTAAAAGGTAACTTAGAACAAAAAGGGAGGGAGAAAAGCAAAGATAGCTGGGAAAAGATAAATAATAATATTTCTTGAGCACAGTAATAAAGGAAATCAAAAGAAACATGTAATGCTCACACGCTGAATGCCTGTGTATATGGAGAAACCAGCGTCATTCCTTTCAAACTGACAGCTACATTCAGACTTTTATTTTGGCTATTTACATAGTGCTATATCAAATGTGACCTTTGCTTTGGGATTACCATCTTCTGAAATAGTGGTAGGAAACTAAATGAAGCGTATCATATCAAACATTTTACCTTTTTCATAATGAAAGGCAAATTCTAAAGCTTGGAAAACATTGCTTAAAGATAAAAGAAAAGGGCAAGATGGGATGAAATAACCTTTATTTCTAGGATCTGACATGATTTGAGCTTGCTAGTTTTGCGCACTTTGAGGTTTTAGGTTTTTTCAGTTTAAAAAATTGTTTGTTTTAATTATAGTGTGTTGTAACATGCATTTTTTGTAACATGCAAAGTTTGCAAGGTGGATGCATTTCTGCTAGCATATTCATGCCAAATAGTAATGCCTGTGTATTTCCAGCTCAGAAGCAATACGTCTATATTCTCAGATGCTGCCTCTATGTTAATAAGCCTTGTCTTTTGTCACTCAATGAAATTACATTCCTATACTATCTGAAATACTGTATACTTGCTGGCTTTGTGTTTTATAGTGAGAGCTGGCCTGCTTGCTTCTACATCTAGTGTATAGTTTTGATTGTTTCTGATTGTGTTTCTCATTTTTAAAAACAAATATCTAGGTATGCTTAGTATTTTACCAAATTAATTTACACCTTTTGGTGGATCAGCTGATTTCTGAAAGAACGTGATGTAAAGAAGTGCAGGCTGGTCCTTGGTCAAGACAGCATTATTTAAATCAAATGACTTGTCTGGTGTGTCTGTTTGCATGGCTTAGGTTAAATTGGTCTCCAGATTGCTTTTTTTTTTTTCTTTTTTTTTTTTCTTCCTCTAGCTCGATAGCCAGGATCCAGAGTTCCTCAATTATTTTCCTTTTCTTTCTTTTTGTTTTTCAAGTGGCTCACTTCATAATTTCATCTAGGAAATTGCTTAGCAAATACGCTAATACAAGCACATAAGCAACACTTTATTGTGCTGTCTTCCTCTGGTGTAACATAAATGCGCTTTTAATTAGAGGTTTTATGTTTTCTAGAGTGTGTCAGGCAGTTTTGGTCCCCTTGGAAGCAGGTGTGTTATGACGAGCTGATGGTCTGGTATCCCTTTAATTGTAATCTGTCAGTACATGGGGCTGCTGGGGCACAGGCCATCATGATCCAGTGCCTTCTTCCAGGCTTATATTCCTAGTATTGAAATCCGATTGTAAGGAACAAGACACAGTTAGAAAAGTCTCTTATCTCATACAATTATTCTTCTAGGCACCCAGCGCGCCATGTTCAAACAGGCTATGCGGCACTGGGAAAAGTACACATGTGTTACATTTATTGAACGAAGCGATGAAGAAAGTTATATTGTATTTACATACAGACCATGTGGGTAAGTGTGTATGTATAGTAACAGATGTGCTTTCAACATTTTGGCATGTTTTTTGGCTTTGAAGTTAAAAGTGAACATGTATTTCACAGGCAAATGAATAGTTACTGCATTTAAATGATACATGTTCTGCTTGTCTGTAGGTTCAATGCGGATAGCAACTTTCTGATGTTACGCCTCTTTTGTCTGTTTCTAGATACCGTGATTCTGGTAGATACGGGATTTTGGTAGAAATGGGAAGTAGAGAATAATTGTGTGATGGTTCCCTTGCACTCACAGAGGTAGAAAGCAGTGTGAATGTAAACAGAATGTAAAAGATGTAAGTGGTCTCAAGCGCGTTAGAAAGAGAAGTATGGGGATATCTACGGAGATTCTGGTTTCATGAAAAGTAAACAACTTCGAAGTGCCCAAAGTCAAATGATGGAAAACCTCTCTAGCCAAAGCATTGTTCCTTAGGCTGCTTGATGCTTCATGCAATCAAGCCACTTTAGGGTGAAGGCTGGGTTATAACCAATTCAAACTAGAAGACTGGAATATACTCAGTATCTACTTTCAAAGTCACCATTATCTTTTACAGTTGATGTTATTTTATTCACGGGTACTTTACAAATTACAAATAATGTACAAAGGCTGTAACAAGTTAAAAATAAAAACAAAGTAGAGTATGGCTATATGAATAGTCCACCAATGATGAAAAAAAAATCAGGCTAAACAGAAAGGTCAGTTGAATGACTTTTTGGGGGGTCCCGAATCCATAAGCCATTTCACAAAGAGCCAGATAAATAAGAATGTATCTTCTCTGGGTGAATAGGAGCCATTGTGCCCTAACCATCAGCATACAGTGCTGATGCAGGATTTTCCATGGAAAGAGCCCAGACAAAAGTGACACCAAACCATCTGCAAACACTTTCTGCTACATGGCCAGTCGTATTGAAATTAATCTCGGTTCTTTCCCATAGCACCCTGCTGTGTTGGTTTGTTAGCACATTGTGTCATTATTGTTTCCAGTACCATGGCAGCTAACATTCACAGATGAGGGAGACTTTATTGTACTTAGCACTGTTCAAATTAAAAATTAAATAATAAACCTTTCCCCAAAGAGCACACAGTCAAAACATAACATGTTTAATGAAACAGCAAGTGGATACAGTCTTATATATAGAAATTCAGATGGCAGTATCGGAGAATGCCTCAGATAACAGCATTAGCACACTAGCAAGTGAAGTGCGATTGAGCCTTTGAAACATTAAGGATAGTTTGAAGGAGCATAATGCATTACTTCTTGCAGCAGTTCATGGGAAGCTCATCCCAGAAGGGCAGTGATGAAAAAATCATATTTGAAATGCACTTAAATGTTCATATATCAGAAGTGAATGAGAGATGTTTTGATTATCGTAGTCACGTAGAACTGTGAAGGGATCTTGGAAAGGTGTCTAATGTATTCTTAAGACAGACAGCTATACCTAAGTTATTGCTGATATATGCTTGCCTAATTTGTTTCTAAAACCTGCAGAAATGAATACTTCATGGCTTGCTAGGAAATGTATTGCTTCACTATCCTTAAAATAAGAAATGTGGAAGTCAGGGGTAGTATTTTTGATCATAGCTAAACCAGATATGTAAACCAGATATAAAGCAATTTTAGCTTTTTTCTTTTCCTGCTTACCATGGCCATAGAAAATAAATTATTCCTCTTCCTTTTTCAAAGATATTTATTGCATACTTTGAGGCTGTTATTATGTCCAGTCTCAGTTCCCTTTTCTTTTAGGATAGAAAACACTTAATTTAATCTTTCCTGGTAAATTGTGGGTTTTAGGCCTTTGATGACATTGTTATTCTCTTTGCAATTCTTTTCAGCTAGTCCACATCTTCCTTGAAATTGAGGGCCTAAAACTAGAGCATGTTTGTTCAGAAGAACCACTACTTATGCTAAGCCTGTTCTAAAGTTAAATTCATAGATCCTGTAGTCTCTCTTTCCACTTGGGTACCTAAGCATGATGTCTTCCTGTTTCTCAACAGCTGCCACATTTGACTTGTGGTCTGTTGGAATGTGACTCCAAATTCTTCAATGAGAAAAGCCAGAATTCTTTCCACAGCACTGATACCCCACCACTGGTTCCATCATGTGCCATGCTTTGCATGTCTCAGGACATGAAATAATTCTGTATTTCCCTTTTCAGATCTGTTATCTGTTAAAGTTACTATCAGTTCCAGGCTTGTCTTCATGCTGTTTTTTCACACTGCAAGTTTAAAGAGCATCTTCTGTGTCTTCACTTCATATAATATTCCAGCCATCTTTATAACCACCCCTTTATATTAGGGTTCTCTAGTTTACTTATTGGAAGCTTGTGTGGAAAACTGCCTGAAGCTTTACAACTGGATCCCTCATTCACATCAGAATAATTCTTTGCAGTCTAAATCTATAATTATTTGTCAACATGTCTTGTTTATTTAACCTGATTTTGAGAATAGTTAATTATTGAAATATTGTTTCTTAGTACAGCTGAAACACTTGATAATTTGAAATTTCATAATTACTCATATTCATTTGTACCCATTAGCTGCAGATGTGAGAATAAGAATATAATGTTATGATACTAGTGTTTATGATTCTTCTACCAAAGCAGTGTACATTTGCATTAATATCTATTACAGCAAATATTTATGCAGCTAGTTGATTAGGGCAAATAAAACTGATCTGTGAACAGGTTCAAAACACCTTTTGTTCACTACTGCTTCCCTATCCTTATGTTTCTTGCTGTTAGATAGGAAGTGCCTGAAGACGCAGTCAATATTCATGTCTATGCAAAGCCAAAAAGGGGGCAGCAAAGTGGGATGACCTCTAGTCTTAATAAATATTACTGAGTACAAGATCAAGCTTCTCTTTTTATACAGTGAAACAAAAAAGGAGCAATTAGTCATATTGTACTGGCATCTCAGCATGCCTTTGATCTGACTTTGGGGCAATTTTTGTTCTCTGAAGTACTAAAGACTGAAGTACTTTTTATGGCAAACTTTAGATGACTTATTACATTCATTGCTGTATCTGCTCATATGGGTGTTTGACAAAGCTGTCTGAGAAACAGAAAAATCAAATCTCTGTCATGTTCTTCCCCAAACATTGTAGACTAAACAGCTTCTGAATCTCTTAATGCTTTTTTGAACTTAGTGGTATATTAAATAGACATTACAGGCAAGCTTTTTAAGCTGGTGAAACAGGTAAATTCATTGCCTGAGGTACACTTTTGCAGCATTCTTTAGCTTTAAGAAGGATTACATGTTATAAAAGGTGCTCAATCACTTTTATGGAATGAAAAGAAATTCAGAGTTGCGCTAAATACAGTTGGGCTGACTCATGTTCTCAGGTGGTAATTAACTCAAGCAGCTGGCGCTCTTCCTGCCTACAGCAGTTGGCACAGGTTCTCTTCTGGTGGTGGCACGGCCTGCAGGATGGGTGTGACAGAGGCACAGGTAATCATTTGCCAGTCTAAAACCCAGTGCATTAACATAAACTCAGTGAGTGGTGATTTATGTTAATATACTAGGATAGGCAGCTGTTGACTGAGGGGTGGATTCAGTTGGCTGTTCTTTCTATAGTATTGAGGTGGTTGTCTCCATTGAGCAGGTGAAGAAGCAGTAGCCACTCCTGCCAACACAACAGGTTTTCTTAGAGCAGCAAATCGGGACTTCTAGTAACCATGATTGTATTGATGCCTGAAAAATAAGTAAATTCATCAAGCCAGGTCATAGCCATTATCTCCTTTGTGCAGAATGAGTGTGCTTGTGACTGAGAGGTGTTTCTTCACCAAGAAAAAAAATCTGCTTCTTCAGTGAGATTTTTTGAATTAATTTTATGAACTTCTTTCTCTTGTGTTGAGTAACATGTAGGTGATGATATACAGCCCTAGTATGTTTATGAAGTTCTATAGTTTTCCACAACTTCATACAGTCAGTGCCATGGGAAGCTGATGTTACAATTTATGAGGATTCTTTTATATTATTACATTCTGAAGAGTGCAGCTGTTAAAAAAAAGTACTACATTGACCCTACCAAATTCTTCTTCTTTCATATTAATTTAAGAGTGTTTTTGACAGTAGCTGTGAAATAGTATTACTTAAAAGAATGAGTGTATTGTTCCAGTCATTTCATTTTCTGTCATTTTTTTTTTCTCTTTGCTTGCCATCATTGATCAGCTAGACTGATTAAGTGGAATTAGAGATTCATAAATAGCTACTGTCTCCAACTGCTGTCTGGTGCAATAAAGATTAAAGAGATGAGGAGCTTTAAAAGCTGCCAGTTGACTCAATTTAAAGGGAAAGACAGGTGCTTACACAGCACAGAGAGGTCTTGGTCTTTTGCCAAATGCACCTGTGGTCAAATCCATGATGTTGCAAAATAATTTTTATCATAGATGTATTAATTTAGTGTTCTTTACATTTTGACTGGGTGCAATTGTGGAAGTGATCAGAATATTGTAGATTAATTGAATTAATCTGGTGTGCTTGACATGACACTCACCCCAGCAAATCCTAATGTCTCTGTGAGTGTACACTGCTGCTATTTTAAGTGTTAATGTTGATTTTCTTCAGCAAGGAAAGAAATACTCAACGAATTTGTGTATAATTGCTGTGAAGTACTTGAAATCTTTTAAGTAACTGGTGTAAGGGAATTACCATCTGGCTGCTTGCTTCTTGGAGCAGGCCAGTATTAAAATAATTCTAAATGTGTTGAGGTTTAGGTGTTCAGCATTAGACAACCTGGGGACATACTATGCAAAAGATTGCATTTAATTTTTTTTCTTCTGAAAACATCTTTCAAATATGTCAGTGGAATGCTCAACTTCTCTTCGTATTTTCATGACTATAATAGTAAAGTGTGAAATTATTTTCGTAAGCACCTAAAAATCTCTCTGATTTATGAAAAAATACTAAAAACTTTCAGAGGTGATCATAAGCACCTCTGGTTTCGAGTAAACAAGCAACTTCTTGATATTGTTACTTGCATTTGATAAACTGGTGTCATGGTTTAAGCCCAGTTGGCAGCTTAGCCATGCAGCCCTCGCTCACTCCCCCCACTTGCTCCCCCGAGGGATGGGAAGGAGAATCGAAAGAATGTAACTCCCACGGGTTGAGATAAGAACAGTCCAGTAACTAAGGTATAATACAAACTGCTGCTGCTACCACCAATAATCATAATAATAATGATAAGGGAAATAACAAGGGAAGAGAATACAACCACTCACCACCCACCGATTGATACCCAGCCCGACCTGAGCAGTGATCTAACCCTTCCGGGTAACTGCCCCTGGTTTATATACTGGGTATGACATGCTGTGGTATGGAATAACCCTTTGGTTAGTTTGGGTCAGGTGTCCTGTCTCTGCTTCCTCCCGGCTTCCCCTCCTCCCTGACAGAGCATGAGACTCAAAAAGTCCTTGGTCAGAGTAAGCATTACTGAGCAGCAACTAAAAACATCGGTGTTATCAGCATTGTTCCCAGGCTGAAAGTAAAAAACACAGTACTGCACCAGCTACTGAGAAGGAGAAAAATGACTGCTACTGCTGAACCCAGGACACCTGGTTAGTTATTTACCCTGTTTTCTTATAAAAACAAATTGTCTTAAGAACTTCATGTGTTATACTAGCCATTTTGTTGTTCTGCTATTATTGTGTAGCTATTGCCTGACCTTTCCCGAGACACAGAGCACAATCTTAAAAGGTTAAATCCTCTTTTGTTCCAAATGAAGTAAAAAAGACAGGAAGAGAGAGTGTAGTTAAAATTTTGTGTTTTTTTAACTTTTTCCCTTGCTGTGAATAGTGTCAGTAAAAGCAGAGCTGGAGACAACGCAGAGGGTACTGTATTTTTCAGTGTTTCCTTTTTCTCTAGTTGTCTTCAAAGTATCACTGTGCACAAATTATATTGACAATCTGTGGAATTTTTAAGCCACCAAATATGTCTTTGCTGTCTGGATTTCACCTAGGGTAGAGTTGAAGCATATAACATACATAAAATCAATAGCGTAAGCATGTTCAAACTAATGAAATCGTATTAAATATCCTACAACCTACAGTCTTAATAACATATTGATTTGCTTTAAGCTATAAATAATGCTTCATGTTCTTTAGTTCTGCATTGTGATATTTCCCTATAGCATTTCCAAACAGTGGTAAACAGGAAGACTGAGCAGATGTGTTTAAACTATTTTAAACTAAAGGGTTTGTTCTGCCTTTTCATGATAGTGCATGGTTATCCTAACTTTATTCTTACCAATCTTTCTTGCACTGCCATCATTTGTTGTATTCAGATCATAAAGGTTTTGAAGTTACCCCAAGGTGTATTTTTCAGGACTATAGATGGAAGGAAAACTAGGTAAGTTAAAATTGGATGTGTGGTTGGGCTTGGAGGATTGTGGTTAAAAGCTTGGACTCACACTGTGACTGAAAGTGCAGTATCACAAAGGCCTATCCTGGGACCTGTCCTGTTTAGCATCTTTATCAATGACCCACAAAGAAGTGATGGCACATGCTCACATCAGGTTTGCAGGTGTTGGGTGGAGGGACCAGATGATACGCTAAATGGAGCTCTAATATGGAAATTATGACATGCTGACCAGGATGTGGATTACTTAATTTGGTTGATTCTTATGTTTTCTACCATGGTTTCCTTTAGACAGCCAAGGCAAATGACACATCTTCCTTACTTCAGAGTGCTCAAAGATAAGAAACAGTATTTTCTAAAAAATTTGAAGTCTGGGTCCTAGGAACTGTGATAAACTTATTCAGTGTACGTAATGCCTATGTCAGTGAATTGGGAATTCTATACTGAGAAGCTCTTAATGAGTTTTAAATAAATGAACTTTTCTGAATGAAGAGTTACTGAAAATTCTACCTTTTGCTCCAAGGGTGTACTGCAGCATTCCCTCTCTAAATGGGTGGGACAGTAAATAGCACTGTGCAGGAGGGTTTAAAAAAACAACAAGACATGCCAAACCTTCTTAAGATTCCAAACAATTTTCTCACCAGGGTGAGCACGAGTGACTAAGAGAGTGTATGAACTATGGTAGTTTCCTTGTTGCACAATAGACACATATTCAAATAGTTGAGTGACTACTGGAAGATAAAAACCCAGGTAAAATTGATCTTGAAAATATCTGTAGTGCTTGAATTATGTTTACATATTCACGTGTAGTCATAATATTTATTCTGCAAACATACAGTCTGAAGTTTTATTAAGCAAAACCGTGTCAGCATGTCAGGTGCAAAGGTGAAATCCACTGTGAAATCATGAGGTAAAATGGTATAATTGTTCTAAATTTTTATTTTAATCTTATTTCTCCTATCTGTTGCTCCTTTATATCCCTTATGCTGTATTTTGGAGCACATCTTCAGGTATTTTTTTCCCATTACTATTATTTGTATCACTGTTCACAGTGATATTTCTATATCATAAATATTGTAAGTAGTAATTTGTGTTCCTACTGTTTATGTAGAGTGAGGGAAATACACAGAGCAATACACAGATGTTCTTTATTTTCTTGTACTGTGTTCTGTAACAGTAGTACTTAAACCTGCAACCTTGACAATAACACAGTTATAACAGGGAGTATAAATTGCCATTGTTTTTATTTACCTGCCTTGAAGTGAGCTATCAAGGGAAGAAACCTTAAGAAATTAATTAAACATGATATTGCACCACTCCAGCTGAAGCACTGGGCCTAGTTCAATGCTTTGACCTAAAAAGGTGATGCATACCTATCCTTGGAACTAACTAAAGCACAAAGAAATTGGTTAATTTATTTTGAGGGTAGGAATACTTGAGAAGCAGTTGAGAGAGCAAGGAATGATTGTAATGTGAACAATGATTTTTCTGAACAGTATTTTCAAGCTTCAAAATTCTTGATACAGCCCTCCAAGGCTGCTGTAATACCTTCTTCTATAAAGTAACTTGCATTGCCTTTATAATTCTAAGATATTACTATAGTTTTTTGGTGTATCTATTCTTGATTTTAACCATTAATGCAAAGCCAGCATATGCTTTACTAAGAACAGGAATCATGAGCCGAAATTCCATGGATGTACTTCTCTAATAGTCATATTTTAAAACTCTATTTGTATTAGACTTAACAAAAATCAATGGAGACCAACCAGGACAGACACGCCAAAATGAAAAGCCTCTTTGCCACCACATAGCCTAGAAAGTAGGCAAATGATGGCTGTAGAATTTCATCTGCTATCACTATTGTTCCCATAGCTGCTCTTCTTTTATTGCCCACAGAGGCATATGAAGGATGGAATCATTTTCCATACTAGCATAATTTTCCACACTCCTCAAGGACCAAATATATTGTGGTCTGTAAATGTTGCATCAGAAAATGTGGGGATTTATATTGTTTTGGTTGGTTGGTTGGTTTGTTTTTAAAGGGGAAGAAAGAGGATGTAATCTGCTCAGTGCAATTCCATTCCACCTGACAGACTGCAGAGTTTACAGAGTAGATACGGGAAATCAGGCTTTTACTAGGGAATATAATGAAGTCTTGAAATATTTAAGATCTTCAGAGGTGACAGAGAATCAGCCTGTGCAACCTGAAGTTGTCTTCCATTTTGGCAGGATATGCTTTACTCTCCTTTCTCTCCTTTTGCTTGCATAGTCAGCAGACTTTTTTTTCCTAACCAAAAAAGCAGACGTCACGGATAAATGCTGACAGTGTGAATGCTGAAAAAGGCATCTCTGGTCCGTAAGTTTACATTGGAATCATGGAAGTACCGTGAAACAAGAATGAAACATGAGAGCAGTTGTGAAGCAGGGTTTTTTGGGGTTGTTTGTGTTGGGTTTTTTTTCTTGTGCAAATATGACTTTCTGGGACTGGGGTTTCTATTGCAAGAAAACAGGAGTGGAGTCAAATAAATGATTTGCACATACCTAGAGCGTTCAACCTCATAACATATTGTTGTTGCAAAAGATATTGTACATCAACTGTAGTTAAACAAAAAGAAATGAAAAGGGTTTGCACAGTGTCAGCCCAGTATTCTACATCTCATTCAGCATATCTTCCATCTGTATTTTCCACTGCATGCAAATTTAATATTTTAAAGGACTACTTGCATCATTTCTGCACCCTTTATAGATGGAACTAATGAAGTAGGGTGACTTTTCAGTTCAAAATAAAGCAGAGTTATCAAACCTCAGTGATAACTCTGAGTTATCACAGAGTCTGGTGATTGCTGTCAAGATGTGAAGTATGGCACAGAAGAAACCTTGTCTTTACTTATTCTTTCTCCTTCCCTCTGCATGCTGATTTTTTTTAGTATAATGTTTTCTCATGTTTTAAAAATTTCCTATAGAATTTGTAGACTCATGTATGAAAACTGTCATCCGTGTTTGTGTTTTAATTACAGGTGCTGTTCTTATGTGGGTCGAAGGGGAAATGGCCCTCAGGCCATATCTATTGGCAAGAACTGTGATAAATTTGGTATAGTTGTCCATGAGTTGGGTCATGTGATAGGTTTTTGGCATGAACATACACGACCAGACCGTGATGACCATGTCACCATCATTAGAGAAAATATCCAGCCTGGTGAGATATTCTGATAAATTTTTTTTATTTTTTTTATTTTTT